>JACBAH010007400.1:0-29109 GCA_014282315.1 Neospermospora avenae | reverse complement strand
TGCTGCTGCTGCTGCTGCTGCTGCTGCTGCTGCTGCTGCTGCTGCTGCTGCTGCTGCACGCAGAATGTGGGGAAAGAACGCCCCTCACAGATCCTATGACGGAGTTTGGAAAGTTCCCTGCTGACTTTCTGGAAGCGACTAGCAATTGCTTTCGTAAGGCAGGTATTCATTAACTCGAAACAGAAGAATATCGAGAGATGGTGGAGAAGATTCGTAAGGAGATGGAAGGTCGGTCGTAGGTGCGTTGGTGTATTGATATATGGATGAAAGGGAGCAAGCACGCTTGCTTCGTCGTTTAGTACTGAGCGCTCGTGTTTGGAACTTACCTTAACCTTAAAGCAATTCACGATGCGGAGTGGGGCCCCGAGACTTATTATTGTCCTTTTTTTTTTCCCGCCCGCGCGCACGCCCGTGTAATTAATTATGTGTCACGATGTCACCATTGTGGTCTTGAAGCGGTGACGGCGTCAAGAGCACGGCACTCACTCGAAGTCTGACACCATGACACCATGACACTATTACTGACTGTCCAGGCCTGGCCCGGGTAGGGAGGGTCGAGAGTCAAGTCCTGCCTTTCCTTTGGTGCATGCTCAAACCACTGGTGTTCGCGCTGTTCCAACTTCTCCGCTGGGGGCCTTGTGGAAACTGATCTGATGGATATGATCCGAACAAGGCTGGCCGTTCCACAAAACAGCAGCCGAGCCATTGAAGCCAGTCCAGGTCCCTGTACCTATGAAATGTCGGGCCACTTTTCGGTTCTCAAATTTTCATCCTCTAAACACGCTTTGGGGTCCAACTTCCCGGCAAGCTAAGCTAAACAGTATGAGGCAGTACCTACCTTAGTCAAGTCAAGTGTCATGTCACCAGTTCTCATTTGGCAGAGTCAGATGGTCTCAGGAATCCGTAAATCGCATGGTGCGTGCAATCCCTGGAATCCATTACGTTTAGGATGGTCATGAGTCTTGTTTTTATGGCGTGAACTCTCCTGGCTCGTCTAGGTAGCTCTCAGGAACAAGCGAGAACCCTGGAAAGGGACGAGGGACGAGGGACGAGGGACGAGGGACGAAGGGGTGCTGTGCTTGAATAGAGCCGCTGCCACCAACCTATGCAACGCAAATTGATGGTATAGAAGAGGAATCATGACATAACAAACGACCCTACGAATGAGGATGTCGGGTATGGGAAAGTATCCCCATCTTCCACGAAGAATCAAGAAGTTGTGGGAACTCCTCCGAGACGAATCGACCACTGACTGCTCTACACTACGGCGGAGGTTCATTGGTATGGCTCGAATGCCGGCTTAGATCACGCACAATTCGTGACTGTGCGCACGTCAAGAGTCTCGCTGGCAAGGATCTAGCTCATAACCAGACCTCGTGGAGGGACGAAGGCTGACTGACAGGCAATTCCTACTAGGTTTGGGTTGGGCTGGCTAATCGGGTTCATCCCTCCTGGGCATCGCAGACGCTTCTGCCCAATTCGGCTTGCATAACGGCAATAACAACATGTGTTATTTGGGCATCATCACAAGGAGGAACGAACAATCGGTCACAATCGAACAACTCACCGCGACGCTCGAACCCAAAGCTTGCAACTCGAAGGCATTTGTTTCGTGGCATCTCACGGGCCCACCAGCGAAAGTCTTGCCTTGCCCTGCTTGTGCTACCCGCCGCCAAGCCTCGCATCATCTCGAATGTGGATCTCACGATGGTGGATGACACGAAAAAAAAAACCTCAATATTTCCGAAAGCAGAAACCCACTTTTTGCCGACCCCGTACAGCATTCCTCTTACGATGACTTGATTTGGACTAGAATACTGCAAGACAACACGCAGCGAGAATGCCTCCATCTACCGGGAGATTGTGATATTGCAACTTGGAAGTATAACATCCATCTCGTACAAAACACACGAATCATCGCACCATAATCATTACCCGGAAGATCGCCTCCGGCTCGTGAATCTTCGGGATTCAAAATGGTTAGTAGCATCATCCATCGTCCCGCGCCACCTCCGTACTGTATGCCTGTACTCGCGCCTTCCCCAGCTTTCAAGAACTATCGGCGGCCAGCTCCGATCACGGCATCTACTATGGGACCCCCGAATTGCCATGGAACACAACCAACCATACCTTGCGAGCAAACACTTGCTATAATTCTCAAACGACCAACAGAGCTACCTATCAACTATACATCAGGATCGCAGGACGGTGAGTAAAGTGTGGCGTCCAGTAGCTCATTTGCCAAAGTGCGCGGGGAAGATCACCTCCTCGTCTACCAAGAGAGCGATAGACGCGTCCTCCCCAAGCAGCACCCCGCAAAGTTCGGCATGAAGCTATTCGCAGCTGCCATCGCATCTCCTCGGAGAGAGTCACATGTCTTCTCCTCACTCAGTCTACCCACCTAGAGCTCGCCCGATCGGGATTGCCGGTGACACAAGCACGACATACCTAGGTATTGACAGTAATGCATGGCCTCAATTTCATCCTCGAGCACGTTTTTCCCCAGAAGCTATCTATCTCATTACATAATTCCAAAGCAAGTCATCACAGAAAACACCTCTGCATCTCCATTTCTCCGGTCTCGGTCACACACACTCCTAATCGTAGCCTAGTACTTTCTAGATTCAATACACGCGTACTACTTTTTATCATCTAAACATTTTGACGCTCAACCCATTCCATCGTTACATCTGTTACTCGAGAATTACTCGATGAGATCCACATCGCACTCCCACCCACTCCACAATAACCCTCAGGGACCCACCTGCAAGCCAGCAAGATTCTAGAACATCTTCTAGCGCCTGCCCAACCTGCGCCTTCTCATGGCACTCGCTCTAAAATTCCCGATTGGACAATGCCAGCTCCGTTCCTTGAAAACCGGGCCGGTGTTCGAAGAAAAGCTCGAAAAGAGATTTTCTCGGGTTACCCACATACTCCGTAGAGGCTCGCTCACAAGGTGATCTGTGCTACGACACGACGACAACACGACGACAAGGTAGGGAATTTAATCCACCAGCACCAGGATGCCTTGTTTTGCTTCTTGACTTTCAGGCGGGAGTGCTCCGTTCTGGAATTTTCCATAGGGCGCCTGCAGGGAGGCCGTCAGGCGTTTGGCGGGCGATCGTACCTTGAGCAAAGATGTGGGACGCGATCCGTCGAACCGGAAGATGTGCACTTGCCAATTTTGGTCTCGCTGCATGATGTTAGGATGCGTTGCTAATGCGTACGCTTTGTTCAAGTGAACTTTGTTTTTTTTTCATCACACGAGTGGTCATGAAATATACCTCCGTATTGGAATTGAGCTCCAAAGTCTACTATCTCAAGCCAGCAAAACCCGACTCGAAGTCTGACTGACGAGAGAGCAAAATATATTGGGGCACCTCAAATGCCAAGCGTATCCTCGCCTTCGCGGCTGACTCACTTTCCTAACCCATAAAGAGTATTATTGACATCCCAATCCAATTCTCCAGAGCAAGTAAGCGCACGCAGCAGGATACGACTGCCTATTCGGGACTGGCTCGGGATCTCTTTCTCGAATCCGGATTCCACGGGCTCCGCCTCTCTCGGTTGACTTCGTGTGCTTTCGGCACTGGGTTCGGGCTCGGGCTCGGCTGCTGTTTTGGACTCCCGTCGGGATTTGCGCCGGGATTTGGCAGTGTTTTTGTAGATGAGAAGTTTCAATTTGGGCTTGGTGTACACGTATAGACTCTTTTTCGAGAAATGAGATCATGCTCTGATTCTGAGAATGGGTTTTGGATCTGGATTGGCTTCAATGGGTGGGAAACAAGAAGGCATGATACATAGGTATCTTTTACGGAATACGGAGTATGGTGCTACAAGCGAGACATGTGATCCATGGATATGAATGAAAACAAAAGATGTGTTTCTCTCGCAAACCTGGGTTTCTTCACACTGAGTCACAGAGTCTGTGCAAATTACCCCTCACTAACTGGTGCATACCTATATATATATATATGACATGTCAGATGTCTGTATAGCTACAATATCCCGTACCGCTCATCCCTCCAGAAAATCGAAGTCACGAAATCATCGAAAGACAATTCACGACTCGAAGCGAGATTTTGAAGTCTAGCAAGATCTCTCATGTATTGGAAGTTCCCTTGTATGATTATGTGGCTCGCTTCCCTGCTAAAGTAGCCACTGGCTTTTGTCTCTCTTCGCATCTTTATTTTCTTTCTTCTTGTTCTGGCATCGTATATTCGTTTCCCTCTCACAGGATCAAGTGTCGTGGAACTTCTTCCCAGTACTGTAGCTGCTCTGCGTTCTATTCAGAGGTGAGATGGGTAGGTGGAATAGGGCTGGAAAGTTTTTGCTGGGCTGATGAAAACTTGGGGGGTTGGGTCGGGTCAAGTTGAGGTTTAGTGGGCTTTGAAGAGATGAAATCGATGAATGGACTCTGGAGGCTGTGAGCCGGGGTATCGTGTCTATGAAGTTGCGGATAGGGTGTTTAAGGGACGAGGATGTCAGTCGGGATGTAGGAGTTGGTGCGGTTGGTTATCTGGGAGTGAGATATTATATTGCTCATAAAAGCTGAGTCTGATCATGGAGAATCTAGTCTGATGAGTTTGTGGAAGCTTAATTGAGTCTTCGGAGACTCCTAAATGTGACTGATCGTAAGCTACTTCATAGCGACTCACATACAGTACAAGGATTACAGTCTTGCCTCTGTCAAGCTCCTATCAAGCTCTCATTTGAATTGTCAGCGACTACCTAGGTCCTACATTAATTAAACACTCATTCTCCTGCGTACCTTGAGACCCCAATGTTTCTTTCTGGACAGAGAAAGCCTATCAAGTAAGGCTCCTCAGAGCTCAAGTTGTTCTATGGATCTCTTCTCCTTCGTATCACTCTGTAAACACGACGATGTTACTTACTGTGACAGTGCGTAAGTTGCAGAGTAATGCATGTTCAAGAAGGTGAGCCGAAAGTAAACAATGAGGTTACGCTCAGAAAGAGACCTCTTGCTATCACGCTCGACGTGAAAACCCAATTCTAGCCTTCTGACTATCAAGACCAGCGACAATGAAGTTTCCTGTTATGCCTTGCGTTCTTAGGCCAGAATCGTGTTAATGGGCAGCAAGACAGACATTGTGAATGGGAAACAGCGGAGCATTTCTAAGCGAGCTCGAGGGAACCCACCTGCACATATATCACTCGAGCAACTATTGCTATCACCTCGAATACCTTCTTCTTCTTCTTACCTTTCTTGAACCCTAGAATGATCACCTACAATAAATTCAGACAGTCGAGGCCTACCTTAGCCTAGAAATTGCTGCCAATTGAGCTTGTGCTTCAAGGTATGTGCTGTGATAAGTACACGGAGCGGCCCTTGTTTACTGAGCTGACGTGAACGATTGAGATCCGGAATTCAGGGACACGATCAATTTTTACAACGCAGGATGTCAAACTCGATCGAAAGCACACTCTCACGAGTGCATGCTTCATCAAACTCCATAAATGCACGTCAACTAGGTTCCCTGCGACGTTGAAGTGAAGAAACAGGTCGTTTGATACAGGTACACAGACTTCCCGGATGCTCAGATCACAACAAAGCCTCAAGACACCAGGATTGACACCTCTCAGCAACACACAGCTTCCACAAATCGCACCGAACAAGCCATAAGGATTGATATCACGGTTCATGCAATCAAACATACTCATGTGTAAGCATTTTCTTTTAGCTCATGCCGCACAAACCAGTACTAATACGAACAGAAACCTTCGCATGCCTTTGCCTTCTTGTACAGCAAACAATAAATCACTAGCCAAGATGTCTGTCTCGTACAACCACCCATCCTTCCTTGTCAATCGAAAGTTCACCGTCTTCCCAAACATACCCATCGAGCTCAGAGATAAGATCTGGTACGTATTGAGGCAACATGCTATTTTTTCTCCTTCACTGAAACGTATCCTGCCCTCTTCCAAGACGTCTTCGTATGCCATTGCTAACCCAATTGCGCAAAGGGACAATCTTGTCATTCCTCAACACGTCCACTGGCGTCCGCGAGATGGAAAGGCCCCTGTCGTCTTATAGGTTACCAGAGAGTCTCGCAATGCCACTCGAGGACATTACGTATGCTACTATGTCACTTTCGGACACTACGATTAATACACTATCTTTATCAACTTTGATATTAACACTGTCTACCGTTAACAAGGAGGTCTTCAAACACGAACAGGTTATATAACTTCCCATGCGAGCCTATTGACCTTCTTCGCCGCTTCTCGCTATTCTTTCTCATCGAGGCCGATATGTAGTAGAACGTTCAACCATGGATTCGATACGTCAAGGTCCTCGCCGTTCCGCTTCATGTTACTGCTAAATCCTGCCGTTCTGATTCTGCAACATCCATGTTCGGACGCCTAGGAGCCAGATGTCCAGACGCAGAAGGCCAGTCTATCTTCGTCAAGATCAACGCCATGTGCCCGGATCTGAAGAATCTGGACGTGGTTTTGAATGCCCGTCTACTCAAGGGCGCGAACTTGGATGAGCTTGTTGGAAGAGAAATGCATTATGACGGGGGAACTCGGGAGCAACACCTGATGAGTCTCGAAGTCAGAGCTATGCTTGAGGACCTTCAAGCTTCTGGCACCCTGACAGACCTTGTTCTTGTTTTCGTTGAGTATTTTCCTTCTTCCTAGATGGAAAACTACACTCCTTCTATCGTCCTTGGATAATTTCGGGACTTCGGAATCGAGCTACAACGTAGTCTGCTTATCATCAGATCGTCACTTTAGTGAAGTCATCAAATGGATACGCGACTTTTGATTCACATTTCTAGTAATGTTCTCTTATCATTTCGTGACTTTGATATAAGGCTACGGCAAATCCAGGTATCGCCCCTGAAAGAATACATCATTCTTACTTCCCATTCGTACCAAAAGAATCCTCGCCCTAACGTAAAAGTCAACGTCCCTATGCTGTAATGGAGGTCGTAATATGGCGTTCCTGCTAGCATACTTATAACACAGTTTAAATAAAGTCAAGTTAAGCTCTACCACTCAATGGGATCCAGAAGCTGAAAAGTGTTGTTTTTTGATGATCTTGTAATTTGCCCTTTTCCCAGCATGAACACCTCCGAAGAATCATTACTCAAGATCGCCGCAATGTCCAGGAAAGTGCTGGGACTCGGAGGAGCAAAGTTCTGGAAGGACGAATCCTACCCTCTCCACAAAACACCAAGCCATTCCCACCACCTGTAAAGGAGATGTCGGAGAACTTCCCGGGCCCAGAAACTCGTTGCATAAGGTTACTTGACGCATTTTTGTGATCTACACCTTTGCTGAAAGTGAAGTCAGTCTGGTGTCTTGGTATTGGACTGTCGATCTCCGGAAGGGGATTTAGCCATTTGCTTCTAACCCGGGGTAGTGGTTTCCCAGGCCAGTTCTCAAGCTTGACATAGTATGCTTCTAGAGTGAAGCGAACAACCTTCTAGCTGGCTTTGCCGCTGTGCTACGTCAGGTCAGAGAAGCTAGGCAAGTTCGTATGCAATGAAGAGAGAATTGACCTGCTGGTGTGGTACGACACAACTGTGAGAACTCGGGCCAAACTCCAGATCAGTACGGACTTTGCTTCCTGAGCTGTGCTTGAAGCCCTACAATCATAAGAGGCACGATCTTAAGTGTAGGTTACCAGAAGATAGGTCTGCTATGAGTGTGTCTAATCGTCACGGGCAACGCAATGCAGTCACATCGTCGCAGCAACATGGAAACTTGACTTTGGCAGTGCTCGACCGCGCGACTTGTGTGAAATGTACTTGGCTTCGCACGATATTATCGTCAACTGAGCTATAGAATTTCAAATTTCAAAATTCCCCTCTGCTAGAAGTGAAACAAAACATGACCCGACGATTCGAACGCTTCAAAATAAACTCAAGCTAAGATACTAGAAAAAAATGACGCTGCTTCTACCTCGGGTCCGCCCAAGTCACCGGAGAGCTTCTCACAATGAGCTCTTACATTAAGCCCTTCTATCTATTTGGACAGCATGACCACTTTCGTCGATAATTAGTATATTACTTTACGAGTTCTTGCTGTGGGACATGAAAACTTACATCCCATTGACAATTACTATCGTCCTGGCAGAATTTGACCGTAGATAGGAAGGAATGTGTTCCCGTTCCACATTTTGGCTCGTGGTCTTTGACGTGTGGGTAATTACAGGGTACATCTGATCCACTCTCATCTCCATCGGAGCATTCACCCGTGCCATGAGCTACTATGCGCGAGGGAGCGCATTCGCCAGCCGCGCCTGCTACTAAGTAGCATAACAAAGGTTTTGGCCATAACACCGGTAGCGAACATATTTTCGGGGTTGTGGAGTATGACAAAGTAGACTCGTAGAGGATGTTTGAGTAGATGAAAGTCAGCTCAAGGTGTAATGTACAGGTGACAGAATTTGTCCATGTACAAGCGGGGGAAAACCTAAGCTTATATAGATTCAAGATAATGTTGACACCTAAGGCTTATTGATTCCAATTTGTATTGTAACAAATCATTAAACTCACTTAAATTAAATACAACTATAACTCCAAAATCTATTTCATAATTGTCACAAGTAAAAGAGACAGAAAGCATGAACGATATTTACTGGGAACCCCTGGCGACTCGATATATACTAGTATACAAGACTAAGTACAGATTATATACAAATCGTTATCACATCTTTAGATGACAACTCTGATATATTAATAGCCTGCAAAGCCGAGCTCGCACCTCCTCGTGGTGTAGGCTGGTAGTACTTTGGCCAATTCTATAGTACAACCCCCCCCCCCCGCTAAACAATTCAAAGTGGAGAAGGGTCTATACAGGGGCTGCAGCCAATAAAGGAAGTATGTTCGTTAGATTCATGGGGGAAACCTAGTTCTCCACTTTGAATTGTTTAGGGGGGGGGAGGATAGCAGCTAACGGGAGCTCGCGTATTCGAAGGTTATCTGATATGTGGGAGGAAGGGAAGGCTTATCCTCGGGCTTGATAGACAGATATTCCCTCGATAATTCGATTTTTGCATCTTCGATTTGCACTGTACATAACTACGTTTCTTCTGCTCGGAGTACTAGAAGATTTTGCTCGGCTGATTCGCAAGAGATACTAGTTTGAGCAAAATTCCAGACTTACCCGGTTTCAAGCTCATTGCATTAAGATCACGCTCATCCCTGTCTGGGTAAGTTCAAAGGCGTAGGAGACATGTCTGACAACCAAATATATAGCCTTAAACATAAAGCTAACTCCTGTTCAAGTAAAGTCTAATCATATAATAGCCAGTACCCTTCCTGTAGGCTCGGGAATAAGCGAGTCCCGAGCCTTTTGGAGGGGAACCGGCTACTAGGTAATTAAACAGTAATTAGATATAGCTTTAAAACAAACGCTGATTCTTGTCCATGTAAAGTCTAAAATTGTAGCATTGACAGCTTTTAGCGGCGGTAAAATGTCCCTAGATCTCCGTAGCACTGGGTTTCTTCCGAGGATTTAAACCATTTTATATTAGTGTTCCGAGTCAAAATCAAGATCAAGTAAATGTACAAATTAGTCAACATGAGAAGAGCTGAAGGGGAACGAAGATCTACAAACGCGGTTTTCAAGTTGATAAGTCATCTAGCAGAATTAAGTACTCTTTTATCTTTGCACCACTATGGCCCCAATTCTCCACTGCGTTCGACAAGCTCAAGGCTGGCACAATCTCTCAGAAGAGAACACGCGAACAGTGCATGACCCATCCCTCACACCACTGGGGCGTGAGCAAGCTCTGGCACTTTACGATGGCCACAGCTAAATCGACATACGCCAACTAAGCGAGCTGAAATGATAGGTGCATTTATCACCACTAAGATTTGGCTACATAACTATGTACAGTGGATCGCTAGTGCCCCTCTTAATTACACTTCTTCAACCAAGTATCTTCCTTCTCTATTAAAGCGTCGACGTCTAATTACTTCCCATTAAAGTCGTATTAACCTGCGCCGTCGCATACAGATAGAGCGCGGGATAGACGAATGTCTCTCTGCCGAAGAGCATAGCCGTCGGCTCCAGTATAGGCTTGAATTATAGTAAATCCGGAATGTATATCACTATAAATTACTACAGGAGGCGCTGGCCTGTAAGAAAGAAGAATAGAGGCTATAATAGTAGTGGAGTATATAGGTAGTAGTAGCAAAACGTTTCCTAAATAACCTGAACTACAATTTATAGCCTTAGTAGTCAGGGAGTTATGAATATTATCATACTGCATAGATGGCCCTTACCCTCTAGTACGAATTTGTATAGGAGGGCGTGTCCTCTAGATGCACACGCCAAGTTACCAGAATCTTAGCGTATGTCGATTCAGCTATGTGTCGATTTAGCTGTGGCCTTTACGATATCTTTCCAAACCTGGACCGAATTGACATGGTTGTAACATCCCCCTTGCGACGAACGATACAGACAGCCTTTCTTGGATTCGAACCCATGCTACGACGGAAAGGACTGAAACTCTTGTTGATTCCCGAGTCACAAGAGATCAGCTCCAAGAAAGCTGACACGGGAAGCCAAGTGTAGAAGTTGCAAAAGGAGTTTGGAGAGGATCGTCTCGATTGTGCCAATGTCCCTGATGACTGGAACAGCAAGAAAGGGAGCTGGGAGACAGTAGTGGGAATATCTGGAACAAGCCTACAAGGCGAGAGCAGTTCGAGAATCGGTTAGGAAACAGGACACTAAGCACCTGTTGCTGGTGACGCATGGAGGGGTAAGCCACTACAGTACAGTAGCATTCTGGCCTATTTGCGCCTGGTTCGTCATCACTAACCGAATGTTCTCCCCAATTTGTAGACCACCTCACCGAGACGATGGACCAGGCCCCTGATGGTGAAGGCAGCACGGATTGGGTGAACACAGAATACAGGTCCTATCATTTTACTGAAGATAGAGACGCTCATCTGTTGAAGACTGAAGAGTCTCAGTTACGTCGGAGAGAGGAGCCCGTCAGCGGCGTTGAGGCCAAGGAGCCTTATCTTAGCGGCCGACATAGCTTCGGGGGCCGGCTCAGAACAACGTATGGTTTAGACTGTAGAGACTCATGTGGCGAGGGTCGAATCATAAAGAAGTCTTGCATAAGAGTAGGAATTTTGGCTAAAGCCTAATCCGACTGAAAGTGTGAACAAAAGACCTGTTACTCTCCTAGCCGTGTACGCGACGTCATGCCCGAGCGTTTCCCCCTCAGTCGCTCTTTTTGGAAATGAAGGTGACTTTGTTGTAATTGATCTTGCTCAGAGTACCAGGCAGCATATTTAATTGTGTGCCTATTTCTGACCATTCTCATCCATCACGAGATCGCACTATATCACTGCCATGACAAGCACTGTCGGCAATCAAACCGTCTATGAGTCAGGACCCAATGTCCTCCAGATCTCAGATCTCTATGTCAAAGCTGGTATACTGCACCCTGTTGCCGTTGGTTCTATCGCAGTCATATTTCTCTTTACCTATCTTCGACTGGGCAGTAACCGCTGTATCGCCCCGATAAACATCTTCGACTGGCTCATAAATGTAGCTCTCGGAAGCACTTTGGCCGGAATTGTCAACGGTAACTCCCTAGTACGGGGCCTTCTCGCCCTCATTACCATGCTTGGATTTCAATACATCACATCCTCAATATCGACTCGATGGCACGAGCAATTCGCATGGATTTTCCAGAGCGAGCCACTAGTCATTGCATTTCGTGGGAAGATGTTGACGAAAGTGATCAAGAAGCACCGTATCTCGCCAACGGATGTCAGAGCTGCGTTGAGGCAGTCGCGGATATTGAATATTTGCCAGGTCGAGTGTGCGATCATTGAACCCAATGGGACCATCAGCATTTTCACTACTAAGGATTTGGAGACCGCTGAAGTGGAGCCGGATGTTCTGATGATGGTTCGAGCTTACAGGGAATTGTGCGAGGGGGAGGGCAGGGAAGGAAGGAAGAGATATGTTGTAGAATGGGATAGGGATGAGGAAAGAGGCGATAGTCAGATGCCTGGTGATGACGCTTCCAAATGAAGGCTATGGCAGCAGTGTGAACAACTTTACTTTGCCCTGTAATCAACGTATATTTTTGGGCTTTCGAGGATAGCCATTGAGAGGGCCCATCAAATGAGACTGTAGGGTATCATCATAGGGCGGTGTCAGAGCTGAGCTATTTGTGGGGGCTAAGGAGAATTCGTCACCGGTGAGACATCACATTTTGCTAGGTTTATTCCGTTTGAAGGAAGAGACGCAGCAAATATCCGGCAATTTGCTTCACGATTTGCAGTTCAACGATCATTTAATATGTGAAGGGCTTGTTTCATTGAGATCGACTCCATAAGGGCAGTGTTCTTGAGAAGAAAGGGCAAGCAGCCTCAGCCGAAAGACAAACAAAAACGCAGCCCGAAATGCCTTGCGTATCCACGATGTTGTGCCACCAAAGACAGACCAGAAATGCTACCACTTCATCGCACCAATGCTATGGCATGCCAGAAAGCGAAAGCGAAAGACCAAGTCCATCAATAATCATTCTCTTGTGGCCGGCCGTTGACGTTTAACAGCTAGCCCAAGCAATGTAGGAGTTGTATGGGTGAGCCCGAGCCCATTGCCTTCGAGGAAAGTTAGCAGTGTTTTGGCAGGTGGCATATCTTGGTTGGCATGGAATATTGAACTTACTGGCCAACAGCGGTGCGGTAATCATCTCTCTCACTTCTGCCATCATTGCACTTCTTATCATCAATGATATCCTGAGCGAAGGTTGAGACCTGTTCTGCGTAAGTCTGCTGTACAACTAGGAAGTGACATGAAGAAGGCAATGTGAACTTACCCAGTTGCAAGGAAGCTCGACATGCTGATCCATCTACTTGGAGTTAGTTTATGTCGCCCACGATTCAAATAACATGGCAAGAACTGGCACGTACATCGTTGCTGGACAGATAACAGTCAGTCAGCATGCAGACCTATGATTGGGTTCAAGTTTATAGGAGGGATTTGAACTTACCACAAGTGGATGGCCGAGTGCCATGAGCAGCTGATACGGACGCACTTCAGATAAGTCAGACGAATTCGACCATGAAGAAGATGTGCTAGCAGGATAGGCCGGATGTTTCTGAACTTACAGTCTTGCCATCAGTGTTGCAAGTTGCAGTGACCTGGTTCAAGTACTTAATACCGACCTTGATCTTCTCGACGATTGCTCCGCCCCCTAGGTACCGTCAGTTCAATGTGCGGGCAAGGGATTCAAGAGACTGAGATCCAAGATAAGGAAGTAAAATACATACACTCCTCGCACAGAGGGCAATCGTGCTTGTTACCACAGGTTCTATCACCCTGGGAGAACACGTTAGCGACAATGCGTACGAGTAAGGGGCATCCCGTTTTACCTTTCCATCCTGTTCGCCACCATAATACCAGTCCTGAGCAGAGCGACCAGCAATGTTTGAAGAGGTGAGTTCAGAAGCGTTGAAGGGAACTTCGTCACGGGCGGCGAGAGCCTCGGTGATACCAGGATATTGAGTCTCAGCGTAGGCAAGGACTTCCTATGATAGCTGTGTCAGTGAGAGCTCACGTATGGGAAAAGCTGGAAGATGATGCGAGGGGAAATGTACCTCGATAGTACCGTCGTAGGTAACCTCATGTCCGGCAATGTCACCATGGAAACCCATGACACCCAGCTTGTAGCCCTCTGGAAGATAATCACGAACAGTGAGGGGATTGGCGGACACCTGAAGGAGTAATTGTTAGCAAGTGAATGAGACCAGACAGCTATGGAAATTACCATGGTGCTGGTGAACGCAAGGAGCAAGATGCTCAGCATTACAGCGAGGAGCTTCATGATTGTAGAGCAATGAAGGACGATTGAGACTGTTGTATTGCTGTGCTTTTATTGAAGGGATATGTGAGAAGGTGTTATGTCGTGGGAGTCAGGAAAGAGAAGACGGAGAGGTTGTTGTGAAAAGTTTCGAGATTGGAGGGAGGTGAGGGGTCTATTTATATTAGACAGGAATGGAGACAACCTGCTCAAGCGACACTAGCGTGGAAGGGAGCAGAAGAAGTACCTGTTCACAGGGGTCGTCGGTTGTTCCTCAAGCGGTAATCAATCTACTTTTGCTACGACATGAGCGGCAGGATTCACCTCGAATTCCTTTTAGTTGGTTTAAACCATTCCTTTCCAGTTGGTTTGAATCGACACAGAGACCGTTTTAAAGGCTGAAATTGTCCTGTCTATTACTTGTGAGGCAATGTTATAGCGAAATAGTCTGTATCTGAATCTCCATATCTGCAGAATGTCTTTGAGTAGAGAATATACTTTTTATCACCTTCGAAAGTGACAAGCAACAACTCTTTGGCATGCCAGCGATACTTCCCAGGATACCATTCACAGTCGAGCGTTTTCTGATTCGATCAATTGTTTGCCAATTGACTGCCTAGCAAATCTTATCTATATAAGGAGTGTGATCAATTCTCGAGTTCAGTTTTGCTTGTAGCCACGAAGACCCCTGTGGCATATAGCATGATGATTCCTCATATTTTCCTTCGTGGGTAGGTTATTTATATGCCTTTATCCATATAAGAATCTCAGTGATCATTTGACTGCTTTGGCATATTTTTGTTTGCGAAGTATGTTATTTGTGGCCCTCGTGATGGGCTCCCGGTGCCATTTCATCTACCTCGTGACAAGATTTAGATAATCCTCAAATCACCGCATCTAGTCTTGTCATTAAGTGATATAAGACGGCCTGACCTATTCAATTTTCATTTTCCTCGCAGCTCATCAGCTTAGACGGATTCCAATTTCCTGCCCCAAAGCAGGCTGTTTCGTCAGGGCTAAACAATCTCATCTTCAGTGTATGCGGTCTAGCCGTAATTCTAATGCGTCTCTTACAGCAGCGAAGGCATCCTCAGACTTTAATAGAGTATAGATACGATGTCACTGAAGACTTCCAGAATTTTGTATCATATTATATCAACGTTATGGACTTGGTGTGTGACTTTGACCAGTGTGCTGATGGACGCCATTTATCGTACAAAAAATGAGCCAGCCTTGTGTACATTATTTTCTTAAAGTCCTTACATTAATGGCAGCCCAAGGATGCCGATTACAGCCTGCAACATACCACATTTAAACCTCTGAAAACTTTCTGTGGCTTTTCTTGTAATCCAGCTCCTACATAATGAGCTGCTTCTCCGAGCACATTGAGATGTCTACCTACCTGGTCCACATTCGCTTAAACCCCTAGATTTGCTGTATGATTTGTTTACTCTGGCAGTGAGATCTATATATTTGCTTGAGAAAGTTTATTGATGTTGGATCAGTGGTTGTATAGTGACAACTTGAATACATTGGCGTGACCATATTTCGAATGTGAATTTCAGCTTCGAGAGTTTTGTGAATCTCCGGAGTGGCTGCAGGTTGACGCTTAGCGTCAGGCGCGACCGCTTGCGACATCCTCGTAAGACTAAGCCTTGAATCTGTATGCTCCTGGGGTAGGCTACTTCGCTGTATTGTTTCTTCACGACCAGGTTCTAACTAGCTTTTGTAACAACCTGTGTCGTTGCTTTGCAGGATTTGCAGCAGCATTTGCCAAGAATAGCGATTAAGATCCAGCCAAGAAGCCTTGAGCGTTTCGAGGACAGTCTGGTGACTATTCCGAACTCGAACTCCTAAACTCATGCCAGAGAAATATGCTGATTTCCCAAAAAGACAAAATCTAGCAGCGCCGCGAGTTCGCATCGTCCAAATCCACTTTCATCCCCTTCGCAGCTTCTACTATGCGGTAAGACGAATATTTACCTGGTTCTCCGAGGCATATTTGCTGATATCATGTGAAGGTCCTCTACTTCCTCCGATATCGTAACGGGTAACTTGTACTCGAGTATCACAGAATGTACACTCCCTCCAGAAGACGCCTATGAGGACAGCCAGCAAGCTTCGCAGAGAACCCTAAGCACAAACCCCGAGCATTCATCTGCCACCGAGTCTCGTCAGAGTGGTATATCCATCGTTCACCAAATCTCAACTCCCACGGAAGTCATATCACAAGTCTTTCTTGCCGTCACGTCAACCCCGACAGTGAAGAAAGCTGGTGTTGTCAAGCCAGGACCTATGGTTAGGACCAGGATCGCTCTTCCCAATTCATTGACAGAATTCACACTGTTCTTGAAATTGCCTAAAGAATTGCGGTTTAGGATATACAATCTCGCTTTGGCAACACAAGCAGTCTGGATCTCGAGGAGCAAACAGAACCACGGCCGCCAGATCATTTCAATTGTTTGCAAAGAAGCAAAATCGGAGTATGAAAGACAATTTAAGGTTCTGAAGAAGCGCGCATCCGATCTCCGCCCCCGTTTCGGACCCGTCTTCGTCAACTATCGCGACGATCTGGTCCACTTTTTCCATACCAGTCACGATGCAGAGAGCCCTCCGATAGATTGGGCAGGCATCATGACTTGCAAGTCAGAACGAGGGTTTGACATTATGCATTGGTTGAAGCCTGCTCAGCGAGTCGCTGTCAGGTTGAGATCGGGATCTGGAAATAGAGGACTGTGTGCTCCACTGGGTAAGCATGAGGTCGTGTGGGAGATGTTCAATCATTTTTGCCCAGCAATGAAGGAGTTGGTGTTTGTCATCGCGCCGAGGGGTTCCTCAGCGGACGATCTGGTTGAGCTGAAGGATTTTGCTGGGCCGGTCGGTGTGGGTGAAGTTGAAATTCATACTTCTTTTGATGCTGCTCAGAAGAAGGGATTGAATGTCTCTGCGAAGCTAGTGATCATGGGTTTATCACATGCCTGGAAGGTTTCCAAAGGCAGGCTTGTGGAGGTTGTGGACTTGTCTTTTTAGCTGAGGGCTGAATTTTGAGGACGAATGTGGCATAGAAATCGATTGGGACTTTTCACCACAGCCTTCCAAATGTAACAAGAAATGACCTACACTAATCTATCAATCCATGACCAGGAAATTGCGCGTTGGATACACAGCTGCAATATTAAATTCGTCTTAAGCAAAGCAAATTACGAGGCTAAGCAGCAGAGTTGTGAAATGCCCACATAAGTTCTACAGAAACCATTTTAATGTTATGAAAATCTTCTCGAATTCGACTACGACTTAAGGTATGGTTTGATGAAGGTCACGAAGCTATTCAGTGGACTTCATCAAGGTAGTCAGGCTTATTGTTTACCTGAACATAGATTTGTCCAGCATTGGAAATCCCATGTCAAAATATTTCATGAGACTTGTATGAAGTAATGAAACACAGCCTTAGATTTTTCTCTGGCAGTAAATGAAAGCTACATAATAGAAACTTTAATTCGTGTTGCCGAATTTCCCAAAAGCACTAAACCAAACACAATTATGGTCTGCCCAGTCATAGATATGAAGTGAGTCCACTTGCGAAGATTGAAAGATCAAGGTGGCCAAGAGGTTTCAATCAAAAATCTCTCTTTTTAATGGATAAGAATCGTCTCAAGAAACCGATGCCAGGTAGGTCTCGACATGACACAAGATCGAATTCGTACATATGCAGTATACGATGTAAACAAGTCCATCAACCTCATTCCAACCCGCTCGTCGCCCTCCCACCAAACAATCTCGCTTAATTTTCTTGCTCTTGTAAACAGATATCACGTTTTGTCTCCATCAACAGCTGAGCCGTTTCGGTGGTTCAGTGCGGGAGCTCGCCATTTACAAGAGAGTCGCCTAGACAGCATTAATTGACACATGGTAGCTCAGCCATGGGGAACATCATTGTCTTTCTCTTTCGACGAATGTTGACAGCCGGTGTAAGCTAAAATGGAGGAAAGCGGGATTCGACATCGGTTCACGACACGCCCGCTCGTCGGACCTGTCTGAAGACACAAATTCAATTTTTTTTTGGCTTTTTTTCTTCTATGTTTTGGAGTGTTTAATTTTTGACAGTTCTTACATAGATGAGGTACATGGCTGGAAAGAATCGCAGCTTCTTATTTTGGCGTGGGTGGCAGCCAAGTAGGTCAATGCATAAAGTCAACAAATGTCTCCCGCTGTCTTTTGGCCCATAAGCTCGTGGCTGCTTGGCTAGATCTAGGGCCGGTTCTTTTTCAAAAAGCTATAGCGATTATGGCCTGGTAATTTCAGAAGAGGGTGGTCTAGCGGCCTATGGTTTTATGAGAGTCGGCAGAGAGGAATGTGGAAGCTTGATGACTTTTCATGGTCTGAAAAGCTTTAGGAAAGGACGCCCTGGACGTGTTATAAAGGATATTTTGATCCCGAATACCCAATTAGTTAGAAACCATTATCTCGCGATGTGTGTATATTGTATAATCTGGATCAAAATCCCCTTCGCAGATATACTGCTGTTTATCTTGTTAATGTTGACCTGGAAATTAATTCCACACCAGCGCGGAAAGAAGCGAAAAGGACAAGACAATAAGCTGCAACATCATATTGACATCCCGTACCCGAACTTAGTACAGGAGAGTATCCTGTTCAATCTCGTCTCCTCAAATTATCGGGATTGATCGGCAATAATGAGCTACCATAACTTTTTCCATAGTAGCAAAAAATCGTCGAAGTCCCATTCTTTTTACCCCAAGGATCAGAGCATGCAGAAACAAGCAGTGTAACGGAAACAATTCCACGATCATAATCTTAGCCTTCTCTAAGATCCGAGGTCTAGACTCGAAAAGATGGCATGAACAGGTGCTTTTTGGAGAAGATAGGCCTGTCAACTTTCTCAACCAAAACGAGAAGTGAGATGAGCTTGGTATCAGGTGACGCGTCGGAAGGCTTTCCATACCAGAGTTCATAGCCTGGCAGCTGTTTCGGTAGTCATGATATGTTACAGACAAAATGAGGTCTGAGAATGCGCTAGTTTCTATGGCACATGTAGTACAGTTGTTACTTTCGAGACTCCGTATATAACCCGAGCTCAACAAAGGCAGACAATGATTTTCGTTCAAATCAGTTATGACGAATTACCCGAGCAACAGAGTAAGCGCGCCGATTCAAAAAATGAGCAAATAACTTGCTTACAGATGAAAACAAGCAAGTCGTCTAGTTGTTTCAGTATTCTCTGATAGCCTGGCAGCTCGGAGTTCATCACGTAGCTGTTTGGTATGGAGCAAGCACAGGATGATTTCATCTGGATTGGAACATGACCATTTCATTTTGGGACGATTACAGGTTTCCGTTCCTAGATTTAGAATCTCCGAGTCGGTGCAGTCTATTCCAGAGTTTCATGCTGAGTGCTCCCGAGTGCTGAGAGGCAAGCGAGGCAGGGACGGTGCCCGGCTGCGAGATCTGATCACGTGGTATTCCAGGATAATGGCGCTAAGATAACTCAGATAGCAAATTACCTATATTTTTGGGAAGGCACTCCAACAGCGCAGACATTGCAACGCAGTTCCGCAAATTTCACCCCGCAGCACTCAAAATGGTCAAGAAACGAGTTGGAGCCCTCGACAAGGTCGATGCCGACTTGTTAGTCATTCACATCAACCCGAATTTCTCTGTACTGACATTTGCTTCAGGTCGAGTCTGCAATACAAAGTCCGTCGAGATCCACAGTAAGCTTCGGAATGCCTTCCTCTGAGCATGAATTCTGTTCTAATATTGACAGGTCATATCGCGACGACTTCCAGAATCAGTTTTCACAATATGTCAACCAGCGCGACATCTTTCTCGTCTCGCCGACCACCGCCGCTGCCAATGGTATCATTTCTTTCCATGACTTGATTGACTTCATTGCGCATGTGGCAGACTGTTTTCCAGAGGCTACGGAAGAATTTCCTAACGATTTGAAGACCATGCTTACCTTACATCATGCCGTGCTGGATAGCGAATTGCGGGAGAAGATCGTGGGAAGCTTGGTCCTGTTGCGCAAGAAGGACATAATCGATTCGTCTAGCCTCCTCAACACATTGTTCCCTATATTGGTGACCACGCCCAGCAAGACGTTGCGAACACTTCTTTTCTCGAGAATCATATCTGATCTGCGAACTTCGAATTCTAAATCGATCAATCATAAGTTAAATCGAACCATTCAAACAGCACTCCACAATCTTCTCACGTCTGATCGAACGTCTCAGAAAGGTATTTGGGCAGTTAAAATTACAAGAGAATTATGGAAACGTCAAATATGGACGGATTCGAAAGCGGTCGAGATCATGAAGGAAGCAGCTCTTGCAGACAACGAGAAAGTGATCGGCGGTGGGGTCAGATTTTTCTTAGGAGGCGATAAAGAGCGAGAGGAAGCACTCGAGGACGACAGCAGTGATGACGATAACGCGATTGACATGGGGAAATTGAAGCATCAAGCAGGCATCAACAAGAAAAGTAGGAAAACGAAGAAGAACCTAGAGGAGGCAGCAAAGAAGGTCAAGAAGGTTGAGAAGAAGAAAAGCCAGCCACATATACTCAATTTCTCCGCGTTACACCTGCTACACGACCCTCAAGGTTTTGCAGAAACGCTATTCTCCAAGCACCTCCAGAACTCGCGGTCGAAGTTGAATTTGGAGCAAAAGCTGTTGGTCCTACAACTTGTTTCTCGACTGGTCGGACTCCACAAGTTGACTGTCATCGCATTATATTCTTACTTCACCAAATACCTCACGCCTCGGCAGCCATCTGTCACAACGTTCCTCGCGTGTCTTGCACAGGCTACCCACGATCTAGTACCCCCCGATGCCTTGGAACCGCTCGTGCAGAAAATTGCAAATGAATTTGTTTCGGAGGCCTCAGCCTCGGAAGTTGCATCGGCAGGCTTAAATGCTATACGAGAAATCTGTGTCCGGCAACCGCTAGCGATGAATGATACACTTTTACAAGATCTGGTCATGTACAGAAAGAGTAAGGACAAGGGCACAATGATGGCTGCAAAGGGTCTGCTGTCCTTGTATCGAGAGGTGGGTGCCGATCTGTTGAAGAAGAGAGACCGAGGAAAGAAAGCTACGATGGGAATCAAGAGCGGGTCTATTACCGAGCGCAGGTTCGGAGAGCAGGAAGTTGGTGGCATTGAGGGTCTTGAGCTTCTCGAGGAGTGGAAGCGGACCGAGAGGAAACGGAAAAGAGAAGAAGCCGGTCTGCCCGAACTTGGAACTGATGAGGATGACTCAGACGAAGACGAAGAGGAAGAAGGCAAAGGCTGGGAGAATTGGGATGCCGAATCTGATGCTAGTGATGATTCTGGCGGGTGGATCAATGTGGAAAGCGATGCTGAGATTGAGATCAGTGACAGCGAGGATGATAAGCCGAACCCCAAGAAGAGGAAGCTTGACGCCAAGGTTGCGAAAGTAGAGGAAGAGAAAGAGGCCGACAAAGCACTTGAAAAGAAGATCTCGAAGCTTGCGACGACAAGGATCCTCACTCCCGCTGATCTGGCCAAGCTGCAAGAATTGCGTTTGGAAGCCAGTCTTGACAAAGCCTTGGGCAAGAATAGCAAAACGCATACCCAGCGTCTCAAGGAAATTGCGGATCGACATGCGGATGATGCTTTGACAGCTGATCAAATCGAAGGCTTCTCCAAGTTGCGGAAGAGCACTAAGGAAGAAATGGTTGCTCTAGCTAGAGAAGGCAAAGGCGAGCGAGGCGAGCACAAGAGTACTCAGGCTTTGAGGAGGCAGAAGAAGGATGAAGAGGGCAAGAGTACGACGAATAAGGAGAAGGCTCGGAAGAAGAATTTCTTGATGACGCTTGGAAAGGCCAAGTACAAGCAGAAGAGAAGTTTGGTGCAGACGAAGAGGGTGCTGCAAGGGCATATTGAGAGAGCTAAGAGGGGTGGCAAGAGAGGAAATATTGGAATGTGATAGTCTAACTAGATTATACGACAAAAAAAAAACGCTTCCGAGGGACCAAGTCTCTGTGTCCTCTAACTCTGTTCATTTCTCTCTACCTCTGGCGCCGTGATCCTTGGCGAGTACTACGTCTTTTCGTACTCCCACATTCTTCAAAGTCTGTTTCAAGCTGGCCGCTCTTTCGTTTGCTCCCATATTCAGGGCTGTCATCTTTGGTAGCGAGATGATTTGCAGGCTCGATGGGATCATTGTATATAAGTGCCAACTTTGCCGCCATCTCATTAAGCATCCATTCCAGGAACAATGGCTGCCTCTGTTTACTCCAAGGCTTCCAGCCATTCAAAGGAAAGTCGCGACAAGCTTTCTTCAGCTCTCTCTTCGAGTATCTCAAACCTGGTTTAAAGTTGACTGGAGGAGCGGGATATAGCAATTGCGCTCTCTGAAATAATGTTTTGCTGCTAAATTGAGGTGGCCATGGAAGTTTTTCCGGCTTATTTTGGACTCGTCGAGCCTGTCGGAGTCTTGCTTGAATGGCAGTGTAGAACGCTCGTCCTCTCATGCTTTCAGCTTTTTCGTCAACCTCCCCATCAGATCCCTCGCTAATAGTATCCGAATCGTATTCCATATCAGCTGAGACTGTCGCGACATCCCATTGGCTTTGTTCGATACCAAACTGCATTTCCAAGTCCCCATCTGAATCTTTGTTGGTAATTTCCGCCTTACGTTCTTCTTCTTCAACCGTTACATCCTTCTCCGAGATCTTTATCATGTCATACTCATATTCACCAGCAAATTTCCTTGCCATCAGCTCGAATGCTATTCGTGGCTTCTTCCACGAGTCAAGATCTGACTCTTCGTAGCACATTAAGTCGTAACCGAATGCCAAACAGAAAGCGTTCACCATCGTGTAGGCACCGCAGTTGTACATGTCCTTTTGCTGAACTGCAAGTGGACTTTTGTCTGTTTTTTTGCTACGCAAAGCATATCTGTGGATAAGTAAGTGCTGAACCGCCGAAATCTTGAGGTACTTACTGTGCGAAAAGATACCATTGCCTATTTTTGTCTACCTTGGATACAGGTACATTGTCCACTGTAATTTTAGAAACCGGATCTAGCAACATCAATAATGCCTGGAGTCCTCGTCGATACCATGTATTCTCAAGTTTTTCGCTTGGGATGAGCGGAGGAGAAAGCTCCTTCATCATGCTATCGATCACGAACGCAAACTTCTGTTTAGGTGCAATCCCGATGAGGACCGTGTGATAAGCTTCATAGTGTATCGGGATGAACAGATAATCCAAAGTTCTGAAATTCTCCGGGGTGCAATCAATCTCTTCCAACATATCCTTGAGTAGGTTTCCGGCGTCAGCAACAAGATCGTTGTATGGACTAGCACCGTATGCCGAGTCTTTAATCGTAGCGAAGGTTTCCGTCGCGATCATCTTACAACAAGGTCGATCGGCGATTGTACTAGATTGAACTCGCTCCACCGCGTCCGGGCTTCTATCTCTTGTTGGTCTCAAATCTCCTCTATCAGGGCTTCGGCTCCGCCTCCTAGAACCCTCGCCCCCTTGCCTTGAAGCTTGTGCAGGATTCTGTGCTCGAGGAAAATCAACATACATGGAAGTGACCTCTTCCTCCAAACCCTCCTTTGCCTGGATTCCCAAGTCTTTGTCTTTGACAGCCTTTGATTCCCGAACGAGTCGTTTTGTTTCCCGATCAACTCGTTTTGTTTCCCGATTTACATGTCGACATACCATTTCGATATACTCATTCACAACACCTGCAATACAGAATTCCAAGTCAGCAAGCCTCCGTATGGTAGTTTGTCCAGGAAATTTATTATTATGAGAAAATTCATGAATGATGATCTGGACTAGAGCCAAAAATGAATCTGATTCTTAGAGCCAGAAGCGTGCTTACTGTCAACGTCTGTAGCCATCTCATAGTTCTCGACATGATGATCGACTAAACAGCAGAAATCCTTTGCGGTGATGTCGGTTTCTGGAACAAAGATTTCATCACCATCCGACATGGCGAATCCTTCTTGGCTTAAATTATGACCCTTAGGCATATCCCCGGGGCGAAAAATAATATCGCATTTATATTGCCATTGATCATATTTTTCGGCATCTTTCTCAGGTGGTATTGAGAATTGTTTGCGCTGTATAGACGTGCGCCTGGCGTTGCTTAGCTCGGACGGAGCGAAGATAGTCATGACGAAGAATTATCGCGCAATGTGAGTTTGAGTTTCTTCTGTTCTCTGCCACTTCCTGCGCGGATTGTCTGCCTTGTATAATTAAGTTGTCCTGTAGACAAAGAAGATAGTGGATACAAAGAGTGCGATGAGAGGACCATGAATGCGGAAATTGAAGTGACAACTCCGCAAACGGACTTTGTAAAATCAACACCAAGGAAAGGATACTGAAGCAGAAACTTTGACCAGATAACCCTCTGCGTGATCGCCGGCAATGTTGCTCCTGTAGTGTAACTTTCCATCGAAGTGGACTGATAATCAGCGCTATGAGAAACATCAGTTCAGACTAAGAGTCTACAAGCACTGTGGTTTCTCATGACATCGAAAGAGAAATTTCAATCCAAAGCCATCTCCAAGTTACTTTATCGTAGAGAGCCATCAATGCAAATGTAATTACGAGAAACCACCAAAAATTCCTTGTTTTGTTCTAAGCGAGAAGCTATTTTCTCCTGAAGGAAAAAGTGACTCGGCGCAAAAGACTCGAAAAATGCTCAATAGAATCAAATCTGACGATATTGCTTTGTGGAAATGTTCTTGAGCAAGCGAGCCCTGGGCGATGTTCAACCTTTGTGAGAGTGTTTGTTCGCAATGAATACAGTCTTACAAGGTTGATCAACCAGATTCAATCTGGTCACGGCGAGGCTTCAAGATCGGTGAATGGAAGCTGAGTGAATGTTGTATCAACTTGTAGATTGATAGATCTTTTGTGTCCATGACTGAAAGTTCACAGTATTTAGAAGCCTTCTTTCCTGTAGTCTAGAAGCCAGCTTCTTCAACATTGAAGACATCAAGTCATTGAGGCCTCTGGATCCTTCCCAGGGACAGATTTCCTTTTTCTCTCTCAAGCTCGACCCCCTTCAGGCCTCCAGAGAGATGACAAAGAGCTTGCGGAAGAAGAACGTTTCCGTGGATATGGATCTGGGGAGCTTGGCAGCAGCGAAATTCTATAGCTTCCTTGGCTGGGACCGGCCTCCTTCAAGAAGGATTCTGCCTCCACATCGGAACAATCGTTCATAGTTTCATATCTTCGGACGACGATTGAGCCATTTCCGAGATGAAATTCCGACATGCTTGCGAGGGACTACCCCGCGATAAGCTGAATGACAAAAAGAAAAGATCCAATGTCAACACAGGCCCCGGGCTGGCTGAGGTTTCAAGGCACCCCTTTTCCTGAAGTAGACCAAACTAGTCAGGAACACGGGGTGTCGCGCGCGAAAAGTGAACTATGCACATCGTGTGAACTTCAGATCGGGCTTAGTGTTGACTTATGTCCCGACAGACGTGTCAAACAGTCTATTGATCCTAATAGTGCGATATCATTGTAGTGTTTAGAGGCTGTCAAAAAAAGCTTAGCAGCTCTCAAGGTCCACCAAATAAGCGTTGACGTCGGGACAAGTCAAATTGGGATGAATGCTTGGTGCAGTTCCCCACACCGACTGATACTTAGGATGAATTGTTCACTTGCCAAGTCAGTAGGATATGTACAAAAGTCTAAATTTTGAGTGAAAAAGAGATCCGACGCAAGGACCCAAGTGAGAGACTACTTTGCCTAGAGATCCGTGATTCGATTTGGAGTGTCGATCACGAGCTTCTTTCGAAGGCTTCAAAGTAGTCAGAGGTGATGGTGGGATAGCAGAAACGTGATCGTCTTTCTGCGACGGACCATCTCCAAGTGTGAAACCTCTTGGCCGTTGAACCCGACTCAAACGACCCACAAAACATCACGATACATTTCCAGGGTACCTCAGACCAGAAGACCGACTTTCTTTAGGTAGCTTCAGATGGCAGAAGTTTCAAACTAACTTAAGCTTAATTCATTGCGACAAACGTATGACAGTTTCCAGTTTTCTATCGACCGAATTCGATGGTCATCATGCTGCTTGATGCTCATGTTCGTGGATCTTAGTACCGAAGATTTATCTCCCCTTCAATTATTGCTTAGGCTAACGGCATAAAGCTTCAGGGACTTGTAGCCACCTTGAAACCCCATAACGGCCCCCCGTAGTCGGAGTGGTCTGATGCCGAGGCTGCCAATATTCTCATCGACGCCGAGATGCTTTCTGATGGCGAAAATATGGCTTGGAGAGACACTTGGAACGCTTGGTAGTCGCTTTTTCTTGCTCTGATTACCGCCAGCCAAGTGGTCGCTTCTCCCATGTGGCTGAAAATGGTTTCATCCGATTGACAACCTGCCATCTAAAGTTCAAAATCATCTTGGCCTCACGGGTTGTACCCAATTTTAGATTCTCGGGACATGAGCCTCTTCTTCAAGCCCAGAGCTTCTGCGTTTATGAAATTGTCCCGCAGGGCTTGGGGCAGTCGAGGCTCGACTTCCCCAAATTGACCGGCATTGAAACGAAGAAGCTGTCTTGAAAAGAACTTGGCATGTCGCCTTGGTCGGTAGAGGATCGTATGCTTGTACTCTGACTTCCTTAAAGGATGAACTCCTTCCTCTCCAAAATTTCTTCTCCATATTCTTCGTTCGCTCTGTGGTTGATCCATTCGTTTTTCAAACTTTTCATTCCGTTCAATCACCGGCAGCGCCGATTTATATTTCCCGATCCCTTTCATTCAATACTACCACTTCGATCATTTCAGATATCCACTGTCCATTCCGCCAATATGCGTTTCTCAACCATCTTAGTTCTCGGTGTCCAGGTCACAAGCATACTTGCTTTGCCAGCTCATTCGGTCAGACGAAATCAAGCCAATGCTGTGGCACAACAGCAAGCAGCTGAGCCAGCCAAGGTCGAGGTTGGAAAGGCTCAAGAGCAAAGTGCAGAGAAGCCTGCTGCAGCCATGCCTGCGAAGGCTGCCCCTGCAAAGGTTGAAGGAGCAAAGGGAAACGAGACAGCGGTAGCCAAGCCTGCAGAAGGGGCAGCTGGTGGCGAGGAAGAGAAGCTAGCAGGAGGTAAGCAATATTCTGTCATAAACGTTTAACAAGAAGACATCTTGGCTCCAAAGCATATTTGTGTCGACTTATCCAGCACGTATCGTTGGCAAGTCCACAGCTGATAGGGTAATAGAGAAGGAGCTTGCCGGTGTTTTCGGAACCGCCGTTGCGCTTGAGGGAGTATGTGTACATGTCTTCCAAGCTATCCAGACATATGCTAATCATAATAGGGTGATATCAAACAAGATACTCTTTTCACTAAATCTGTAAGTCATCAGGTCACTGAAGTAGTCGTGCAAAAGTGCTAACCAGATGAAGGCAATCGGTGCATTTGAGTTTGAATTCCAAGGACCCGCCGCTGATGAGCTCACTGGTATGTAACCATGATAACACAGCAGCGCATACGCATTCTAACGTACTTTCTAGTCACCGAGAACAAGACTCCTGCCGCTCCCCCCGCTGGATTCGTGGCCATTGAGCCAAGCTCTTTCCAGGTTGCCCTTGGCGTGAGCAAAGGTGCTGGATTGACACTTTCCAAAATCGACTATGTCTTCGACCCAGCCAGTGAGTGCTTCAACTTGAGGATAGAGAGAAAATGGAACATTCGAACTAAATCCTGTCACAGACGCAGCTCTTGCGGCCATGGATCTCAAGCAAGCAAAGGTCGGCAAGCTTTGTGCTGATACCGGATCGTTTGTCATCGAAGAGACTCTTGGTGAACTTGAATTCGAAGTCGAAGAGAATGAGGTCACTCTGAACTTGAACAAGGCTGTCCTCGCCGAAGGCGAATGGGGAATCTTCCTGCCTGCTGCTGCGTAAGTTACACCCCTTCAGGATACAACATCCAGATATGGCTTAAAGTCTCCGTACTAACTTCTATGCAGTGCTGGGGCTGCCGCAGGTGGAGCTGCAGACAATGCTGCTAAACTTAAGGAGGAGGCAGCAAAGAAGGAGGAAGCAGCCAAGAAGGCAGGCGATGCCGTAAACGGAGAAGCTGCTAAGGCTAAAGAGGAGGCTGCTAAGGTCAAGGAGGAGGCCGCTAAGAAAGCCGGAGAGGGTGCTGCTAAAGAGGGAGAGGCAGCCCCCGCACAAACTGTTGACTTGAACGCTCTGATCGATGCCCTTCGTCAAGGGAAGGCCACTGTGCCAGTCTTCGTAGCTCCTGCGAGGGCTTAGATCTACCAGTATAACAGGGGTACCAGTCAAGATCCAAGATGTATTGAATAGGGGTTAGGGTTGGGTGTTAAGGGACTTGGGGGAGAGAATTTCTGGAGTAGATATTTATCATCAAGGTACTTACGTTTGGTTACCAGATACTGTGTCTACTCGCGGTATCCAGTGATCAATCAGGTCGGGATTGTCCACTTCGAATTAATCTGCCTCCAGTGTACCCCCAGATGAGATGACCAGAGAAATTCCCAGGAGACCATTCATGCAATGGATGAGCAGTATCCAGTGGATTACCCGAGGAAGCTTCTAGTATTTCCTCCGTAGATATCCAGCCAGTGGGGTAAAGTAAGAAACACATCCCAGGCAGAGTATCAACAAACTAGACCCTCTCAGGGGTTGGTCCATGACTGATAATTGACAAATCTTTTGAGTTTTACCTTACGGAGGTACAGCGGTTAAGTATTGTTAAGTATTGTTAGTACAATTAGCAGGGGATAGATGCTTTTACTATAATAGGTACGATCCTCAGAGCGTATAGACTTCTCAGTTACTAACTGAGTAATTTATGCCATACTTATAGACCTGACTACTGCCACTTGTAGTAAAGCCATTGACCCCCATGCTAATCGTACTAACAATACTTAACCGCTGTACCTCCGTAGGATAATATAGAATTATTTCTAAGTAAAGACCCACACTCACTACAATACAGGTTTTGAATCGTTGATTTATTATACTTCGGTTGATCCATTCTCAGACAAGACTTTGGCCAGGCCTCAAGAGAAAAGGTTGTTTTTGTTGTTATCTTGCAGCCGAGCGGAACGGATGTGACCGAGGCTAAAATGACCCCGCCGAAACCTTCTATCTTCGACCCACTTTCCCCAGATTCACAAGTGTCAGGATGCATCACTATCATTCATTATTCAGGGCTCAATTCAATTCGGGTCTTCAATCTCATTGCTCCTCAAGATGGCATCAGAAGCTCCATATAAAGCTATAGCGAAACGCAAACGTACAGAAC
>JACBAH010007399.1:0-29086 GCA_014282315.1 Neospermospora avenae | reverse complement strand
TCATAGAATGCTTCTGCTTATTTGCAGTGCCATCGCAAGATCTTGTTGACAACAAAGACTTCGCTCTGTCTCCGAAAATGCGTGGCAGAATGTTGTGACAACAACCGGAAGCGGGTATGCATGAAAAACTATGAATAAGCATGAAACAAGCGACCAGGGGCGATCAAAAATAGATACTTTTTGTGCTGGCGATATGGTTGGTGCGGACAAGATAACACGCGCGCTTAATTATCTACTGCCGACGTGTCATCCAATCAATTCGCGATTCTTCTGCAGGCCTCAGACGCGTTGCTATTCCGATCCGTACGGAGTAGAGCTTATGAAATATGAGGTGAACGTGGCTTACGGTGTAGATGCTGCCGCGGCTGTTCGTCTGATGAGTCTTGTTTGCTGGCCATAATACCTCCATGATAGGGCGAAATGTTGCAGAGCCCTTGTCACGTGAGATAAACATGATGAGGCTGTGCTTCTCGGTTCGGACTGAAGCCGTAAGCCCTGGCTCTCTGTACAATTATTGAAGCGTTTCGAGTCAGGGCAGGTGGGAATCGAGGATCCGAGAGTACAGGCAGGAACAGGCTGAGCTGGATCAATTGTCTCCCGATTGATGAGCCGCTGGGATACAACACAGCCAGACCCATACTGAAAGGCTTGATGTGTACGTGAATGTCAGGTACGATGACTGTGGGGTTCCGATACCCATAGGATGAGAGGCCTGAAACGAGTTCAGCTTGAGATCTTTAATTACTGTGCCACTCTAGCCGCGATTCTGTCAGCTTCATCTCTTCTCTGAAGGGAGCGGAGAAATCCTAATGGCATAACAAGCTTTCTACGGTAGTCAACCCTAGAGATCTGACAAGCAGACCATTGGACGCGTTGTCCGACCTGGCCGCAATGTGTCTCTTCACGTCTTTATGAAAACTCCAAGATCATGTTTTCGCTCAAGCCTATCTGACACTGAAATACCGTAGGCTGATTCCTAATTGTCGGGCTTTTCCACCGCAGCCCCTGGAAGGTGTCGAGGTCGTACTCCGGCTAGTATTTCGTTTCCGATATAATTTGCAAAGTCAACCTCATGAATTCACGGGTGCCTCTGCTGGTGTGATATTCCACGTTACCGAATTTATTAATATCATCAATTTTTCACATCGCTTGGTTGAAGTGACGAGGTCACGAAAAGTACCAGAATGTTAGGCTAAGACGACTCAATTGAGCTGATCGAAAGCCACGAAATCGCTAGAGCACGTTAAGCAACTAAGGCTATCTCACCGGTCACGAATGTGGCATGCACTACTTGGGATATATAAAGGTCGGAACAAGCCGTATTGAAATCTCATCTTGCAAGACAATTTCTCGAGCTATACGCCCAAGGTAGCGTGTGATGCCACTGCCCTGGATTCTAACTACCATACAGCAGCATCACTCATGCATGGGTCTATCATATCCCAAAGGTTCAGTTCAATCTGTTCGCAATAGAAATTCTGAAGAGGAAATTGTAGTTTGTTTGATTGATAGCAACGGGGCAAACGACGACGAAATGAGATGGGAGAATTTACCAGCAGTAGCTCCGAATTACCCGTGAGATACCTGTCATCGTGCTAACAACGAGGCTGAAGGATATTACAAATTTGATACCGCCGCTAGCTCCCTGACTGGGAGCCTTTACAATATAGTAGTATTTGAACCTTGTTCTTCAATTTTTTTCCGATCATAAACACTCGAGACGTGTTTCAAGAATATTGTTGCAACTAAATTTACACATCCTTCATTACATTATTTATATTGCGAAGTCTAGTGTAAATCAAGAATAGTTGGACAACCTGAAAGTCTCCGACTAAGCTGACTTATATGGGCATGTAGCCTGCTATTGAGTCGGCTTCATGTCAACACCACGGAGATGACTCCACAAATTGGAGACAAGGATGATGAGCCACGAGTAATCCAATACAGTGAGGGGGTGAAATCTTGTTGGCTAAATTAGGAAGTACAAGAATTCCAAAGAATAATACTCTCAAGCGTAAGGCTGGACGATTTCGTTTTGGGCGAGACAAACTCATCCAACGCAGCAGAGTCATCACATTTTCTTACGACTCTGAACTGATCATTCGGTAGTTTCCTGTAACATGTTCGCGACTTTGGATTCGATTTATAGGATACTTCGTACTGTAATCTCTCGAAGCCACAGGAATATTTGACGACGATACTGAGGCCCTCGCTTCGCCCGGGACGACCTTACCCATCCTCGGCGAGGATATGTCATGGAACCATTACAGGACTCTTTTTGGTCCAGTAATTAGCAGGTAACTGAGGCAGGTTCCTATGGTCAGACTCACCAAGCAGACAGGACAAGCCTCGAAAGCATAAATTTGGTATGGGAGCTGTAGTCGAGATCCGAGCCGATCGCGTAATTGCATGCAAATGTTTACTTGATGACTTGAATCTCTGAGGCATTACTCGCTACTAAGAAGTCTCCAGAGAGCCTGTGTCTCTTGTATACTCACGATGGTGGTTTGCAATAGCATGTGCCGACGTGATGTGGAAAATTGCAATAGTCCTCGCAACTCTAACGGAGGCCAACATGATGGCCACATCTGATTTGTAAGTATTCCAGAAAAATACAACGTAGTGCTTCCGAATCGCCCCTTTATTAGCCCCGAAACAGCCAAGCTCAGGACTTAGTAGGTTCAAAATACACAATTGAGGCAAAACATCAAATCTCAGTCGAAACTTCGAATTGAGCATTAAGCGATGCAGCCGAAGTGAAAGTAAACAAATAGACTATTAGACTTTCAATGAATTGCAACTAGAGACCTTCCAAATATGCAGTAATAATTGTAGCTCACATTAGAGGACTGCTCGCGAAAGGATGCGTGGGCAATTCCACCCATCCAGAATACACTCGGGGTGGCGGAAGATCTGAAGCTTAATCATCCTGACCGACCTCGTCATAGCTTGCTGGGAAACGAAGTAAGCGAGCGGGAGAAAAGAGAAAAGACGCACTGTGTTCTCAATTGACTAATTGATACACTGTACTTGCGAACTTCAAGAGTGATCAAATAATGTCCTTGTACCTGGTAAGAGTCGGTGAGCAATACATGGAATCTGTGGAGACCAAGGACTGGCGAAACTGGGCTATCACGTGGACGCTAGCCTAATCTGCTCAAGCGAGGACATTTGCTGGCTTCTTCGCAGGAGATGCCTGACCTAAGTCGCAGAGTCAGCTTGCCCACATGTTGGGATTCCAGCATACTGCCATCCTCATCTGTCAAAATCAGCCGCAGAACAGGAAGAAACAATGCGCCCGGCCATTGATCACATACTAGCTCGTTACGCGAGATCCCCTGGGCTGATAGACGACCCCTTACACTACCAACAACACGACCTGGCCTCCTGGAGCCCCAACAACCATATTCCTGCCATACTTTACTGGCATTTGGGAAGATGCCGGAGTTTTAACAATCATAGGAACACGTCTGAAAGCAGACATAATGAAGTTCAATGGACAAGCGCCCCTGAGTCAAAAGTCGAGGCTGATTCTTCGATATCCTGCTATCATGTTTTGATTTCTCCAAATATCGAATTTCAACTAGTTTAAGCAATCAAAAATAGACAATTGAGTACTCAATCGAGAGAGCTCGATCAGATCTACCGCCTGTACTATGAGATGTATGATTTATGTGTCATCCTTACTTCCGGGCGAGGTTCATGGCAATGTTTGGAGGTGGTAATGTGCTGGTCTCTCCACTCGCTAAACGATCGAGCGGCCCGCCCTTCTTGCCATCCTAGTTCTAGCGTAGAAATTGAGATCCCCGATGATCAATACTCCAAAACTCTTCCTCCTCCTTGTCAAAATACACCTCCCTACGCGTCGGGATCAACCACCAGCAACCGCCATCACTCCAACTATCCGTGATTAGCAAGTGTATGCGCCTACACTCAGTCGCTTAAAGAACAACAGACGCGTCGAGAGCCTCCATCTGTAAGTGATGTCTGATATACACTTCCAGGCTATGCAATCATGCCTGGGCGCTCCTTGGGCGATCTCTGCGACTTCCTCCCACTCTCGGACTCACCCACCATCCACTATAACAATCTTCTATGTAGCCAGAAAGCTACTAAAGAAAGATATAACTACTGCGGGAAAGTACATCGAGTCTGACACTATACCCTCTCGCAGGTCTACCCCAAACGGTCCGCGTTCTTTGAACGCAAGAAGCTGAAGCAATGGTACAGCATCTTTCCTTCAGGTGCCTCAAGGAAATATGCTGATACTTACAGGTTCTCTTCAAACGAAAACCCGTCCAGTACATGTCCCCGCCGTTTATCGATAATGAGGATATCGAGGTACAAATTGATTGTTCTAAGAGAGAGCGCAAGTTCTGACTTGGAAATAGGTATGGGTAATCAACCAGACAGGAGAGATCTTCACGGATTATGAGGAGTATCTGCGAAGGTATGTGCCCAGACTGGATTTCGAAGGGGCGTTGCTAATATTGTCCCAGAATCGACTTCTATAAGCAGGTCAGTAACAAAGCATCTTAGACGCGTCGCAGACGCTCTCTAACATCCTATAGCGTCGCTTTATATGCCAAATTACTGGACACTCTGGGTTATCGTTTTTCGAGGCATTAAAGAGTGAGGTGAGAATTTCGAGGAATATTTGGAGCTGCGGCGCAACTGACACACTCTAGACTGCAGGCGCACAGGAAGTTGAGGAAGCATTTCCAGAAGCACTCAAGGCTCCGATTCTACGACGCGTTCAATTCCAAACCATCTCTCGAATCGATACCCTTGTTGATCTGATTTACGACGAGTTTCGAGCCGACTACTACCCGGGCGAGGAGGTGACGGTACATGTGGTTACAGGCGAGAGACTTACTGGGAGCATCAGAGATAAGACGCGATTTGGGCCAAAGCAACTCCCTGACGGAACCATCAATCCGCCATTCTCGAGATATTTCGTTAGCCTTGACGGTCGCCCAACTGAGGAGGCTGTGGTGGATGATCAGCACATTACTCGAGATCGCAAGATTTTCACCAAGCAGGTTCTACGATCGTTTATAAAGAAGACTGTCACTAGAGACGCATGGACAGGCGCTCCTTGGTTGGTTAAACCAGAAGTTGCGATACTTTACAACATCGACACTCGAGTTCCACCAAATCTCCGCTATGAAAGCAAGGCCGCAGAGCGCAAGCAGAAGCAGGCGCAACAAAAGCAAGCTCCAGATTATGATGGAATGGCTGGAAGCTTCCAGGGAAACGGACCTCGACTTCCAGAGTTGAAGCCAGCGCCAAAGAGCCACAAGAGCAAACAGCAGCAAGGTCAACAATTGGCCAAGAGTAAGCAGCAAACGTTCTTGAATTATGCTCCAATTCCAAATCCTCAGAATCCTCTCCCATATTACCCTCCTCCTCCCTACGTATCTCACACATTCCAAGCTGTCGGTCCGCCACATCATCCAGGACCTCATCAGCACCAATTCCACAATCAGGCATATACCTTCCAACAACTTGCTTCTTTACCTCCCGCTCCTCCGCCACCTCCGCCGATCAAATACCCCATCGAAGACTTACAAGTTGTTCTTCGACACAACCCTCCTATGAAGCCAGCTCTCAAGTACTTCTCTCAAGACACTCCTGTGGACAATGGAACGGCGAATGGCGAGGGAAATGGCATTTTGATGAAATCAGTTGGACCACTCCTCGAAACCTGGGACACCTTAAACGTCTACTGCGAGGTGTTCCAGCTGGATTCGTTTACTTTTGACGATTTTGTCGAGGCTATGCAGTTCACTTCAGAGGATGTCGAATGTGAACTGTTCACTGAGGTTCACTGCGCGGCCTTGAAGATCCTCGTTAGCTCTGAAGCCGATGGTGGAAAAGTCCATGTTCAGTTACCTGACATGGACGAGGACAGCGACGATGAAGAATCTGACGTCGAAGCCAGTGCCCCTCCAACTCCCAGCCCAGAGCCAGAAATCAAGCCTAAAGGACGCGCTACTAGAAGCAGTTTGGCGAAAGCAGAGGCGGAGGCATTGAAGGCAGAACCAGAGCCAGTGAAGGAACCAACACCCGAACCAAAGTTCACTCATCAAGCAGCTGAGATGCAATTAGATGTTGGCTGGATGGAGCGACTGAAAAAGCGTGACTTCAAGAATGGTGGTTGGCAGATTATCATGGTCGGCCTGTTACATCAACTTTCGAAAAGTCCCCGCCGCTTTGAGTCTTGCGAAACATTGCTGAAGGAGCTTGCACCTCTCGATATGGACCCAACACCAGAGACCGCTCGTCTGCAGTACGCCAAGCTAGACGTCAATCTCCGAATCCAGGCTCTTCAAATTATCGTTATGCTTACTGCTGAGACAAAGGCAATTCGAGCTTACATGGAGGAGTGCGCTGAGGAGATGACTGCTTATCGAAAGGAGAAGATCAACCACCAGAGAAGGAAGAAAGAGCTGTAAGTATCACGTGATCACATCACGAACATGTCTGACATTGAACAGAGCTGAAGAACTTCGTTTGTTGAACGAGGAGCGAAAAATCCAACTTCCAGCCAATATGCCACCGTCGCCGGTTCCCGGACATGCGCAAACCGATGGTGATGTCAGTATGGTTGATGTTCCGCCAGTCGAGGAGGTTCCTGAGTCGGCCGAAGATGATGTTATGGATACCGACGATGACCCCAAGTCAGGTCGCGCTTTACGTCGTGGTCTTGATCGAGCTGCTGAGAGAAAGCGCAAGCGTGAAGTTGAGCAGGAGAAGAAGGAGAAAGCCGAGGCCGAGGCGAAGATTCCAAAGCAGTCGAAGCAATTCACGAAACTCTTGAAGGATATTCAAAAGAAGGAAGATTTGATCAAGGAAGAAGAGGAAGAAATCGCTATTCTAGACAACGACCTCCGAGAGAACAACTGTCCACGAACCATTGTTCTTGGCAAGGATCGATTCTGGAATCGTTACTACTGGTTTGAGCGCAACGGCATGCCTTATATGGGTATGCCAGATAGCTCAACTGCCGAAGCTGGATACGCCAACGGCCGCATTTGGGTTCAAGGACCGGATGAGATTGAGCGTGAAGGTTTCATAGACATGAAGCCAGAGTGGCAGAATGAGTATAAGGCGAAGTTCAACATGACCGTGCCAGAGCGAAAGAAGCTTGAGGATGGCGAGACTACTGTCTTCAATGCTCATCAGTGGGGATACTACGATCAACCCGAGGAAGTCGATGCTTTGATCAAATGGTTGGACGTTCGTGGAAAGAACGAGATCAAGTTCAGCAAGGAGATCAAGCTATACAGAGATAGGATCGTCAATAACATGATCAAGCGCAACGAGTACTTAAATCCAATTAAGGATAAATCAGTCGAGCCAGAAACAAAGCGCTCAACACGCAAGAAGGAGCAGCACGTCGACACCACCGCTCATAGATGTCTGTCCTGGCACAATGGAGCAGCAGTCGAGGCAATCGGTCACATTCACTCGGAGCAACCTCGTAATCGAAAGCCCGCGAAAAAAGCTGCAATTCTTCCCCCCGTTGTCGTTGAAGAAGAACGCCAGACGAGAAGCGAAGCCAAGGGCAAAAAGGAAAAGGGCACTGGTCGTCAGGGAACGCGGTATAATTTCTAAAAAAGGCTTTTATGATGACCATTTGGAAGGAGTTTTGTTAGATTATTGAGATAGAACGGGCTCATTGAATCATTCAGCATGGAGTATGGATGGGTTGGCGTTCGGTAGCATTTTATTCCGGTACAAAAGGTAGTGGTTGGGTGCATGTATTTGAAGCACGGGTTTAGATATTGGGGGCCCTGGCTGGGACTTATATAGGTAGGGAAAGCCTGACCTGACCTGCATGGATCGATTATGGAACTGCTGCATGTATATCCAGTTGTTTAGCGTATAATGAGAGAAGCCCTGTTTCGACTGGTTTTGTCTCATTCTTGTAATATGCTGATGGTGTGTGGCTTTTACTTGATGATGGAGCGAATATTCGGGTGAAGCAGAGCAGGGCGAAATATCCAAGGTGTTAAGGTGTCGCTTCATCCAAGGCCAAATGAGTTCGTCCGGAGCGAAACAATTCAAAAGTCTCGTAGTAATATTCGAAAAATATTCGAAAACCCTCATATTTACTTGCGTAAAGTCGTCGAGGTATCAAACGACTCCAAATCTGGTCAGTGTCGCGTGATACTTCCATGACTTCCATCGAGCTGCGACGTTGAACTCCACCTGAGGCTGTTCTTTGTCCTCCAAAGACGAATCTAATAGCTTCGCTCCTCACTTTAACAGAAGCTATCTATTATCGTCTTGCTTGAACAGAGATGATGAGTACATTCTGTGATTTAGTTGGTCAATACCAGATTGTTCAAACCAACAGAAAGCGAAAGATTCTGCCTCCTGAGAGAACGTTGCTTCTAGAATCTGCCCCCCGTTCCGCTTCGCGCATTCACCTGTTACTACCGATTTTACAAAAGAGGGAAACGCTTAATCATGAGAGCCTGTATGTAAATCCGGTGCCCAGAAAGACGATCAAGTGCGCAGCGTGAAGATCCTCAAGGGAGACCTACGACTTGGTTTTACAAGCTTGTATTGAAGCCAATGCTTAATGTTGATATACCGGAAAGAAAACGGACAATGTCGTGCGGAGCCTTGATCCTATTAGACAGATCTGTATTGCTTTATCAAGATGCGAGGATGCTATGGACTATCATCAAAGTCCGGCAAGCGATGAACAGGTTGACAATAGTAGAGAAGTGTTGACAACGACACTTACGATTTTGGATCTCGAAAATCGTAGATCTGAAGGAAGGTTGCATCGAAATGTTTGCTTTGCAAGTTTACATGAACACTAAAGTTGATTTATAATGAAGATATGTTCCTTGCGATGTATACGCAACTTGCCTTGATTCTTGAACTCTACAGGTGGAAGATTGGTGTTGGGCTTGAAGCGATGTATCGTCTCCTCTCTGACCCCTTAAATTCGAGACCTATTCGGTATTGCTTGTATACTTACTATCCTTCGCCACAGCTATAGAAGAAGCAATAGCGGAGATTGACTGCCAGCTTTCTCGCTCCAGTGCCTCTCGTATAGCGCTAAGAATTGGCCAAGTCTTATATTACAAGGCTTACAATTCCTGCTCGCTGGTAGCAAACAACAGACAGGCATGATCCAGCTTAGTCAGTCAAGTCCAGTACTCACTTCTGTAATTACGAGATCTAGAACTGCCGAATTTACCATGGCAGAGCACTTTTGGTAATCTACAGGCGAGGATTTCTAACAAAAGGCTAGTATATAAAGTGCTAACAGTCACTAGATGTGATACATTGTCCTCCCCAATCGTATGAGACCATTAGATTACTGTGGTTGCCGGAGAAGCGACTGCGATCGAGCATGATTTGATGAAGAAGTTGGTTAAGTACACTCTGTGTGGGCTCAAAGCTCTATCAACTCTCAGAGAAGAGAGCTTGGGGTCTCAATCTCTTTCCCTGATGATGGAACTGAATTTTTGTGTTAGAGATGACAGTGGTGACTCACATGACAGCAAGTACAGCTCAACTGTTAAGGAGACAAAGCTGTGTGCTTAACACAAGGAAGAAGCAGAATCCATCGCAGTGTTCCAGCCAGATCCCAATGGTTATCCCTTCAAATCCTCTACATGATCCTTGCCATCAACCATTGAATATTTCTCAAGGGAGGCCGCTAACACTTTTATACTCATTCCGGTTCCAAATTCCCAGATTCTCATTATTTCAACAATTTAAAGCAGGTGAGACCCGGTATTGTGAGGTGTGACGATATGCTGAAGGATATAGCTGTAATTTGCTCACAGCCCGAAGCATGCTACGAACTTGTAAGACAATTCCAGGATATCCTCGAAGGGAAGTACAAGTGAAGCTCTTTGGCAGTCATCAGAGGATCACATAAGATTCTCAAGAATAAATCTATAGAACAAGAGTCTGCCAGTGCCGTCAATAAGCAACGCGCTTGATACGAATGAAGTATAAAAAGATCCCGAGCTTGGTGAGTCCAGATCATCTACCTTTGAAAACGGCAGGTCAGAATATTATGAAGCTTGGTGTACTCTAAAAGATTATCGTACCCTCAATTGAAGGAATAAAGTTCTTTTGGGCTCAAAACATGCTCGTGCTAGATGGAAAAGGAGAACCTTTCATTTGTTGTTTGGGATGGTTGATTATGCAAATCAAGGAGCATTCAAAATGGCACTGCACTCTTGAAAGACAATAAGTTCGGTTTCTTTCGGCACCTCTACAATAGAAGATAGTGGTAGAACATTGCTGTGAAAGTATGGGTACGTGATACCATACCAGCATGAAGTGTACGAACTCTGACTGGTCCCCAGAAAAGACAGAAGGCAGCTCACACTCACACCAGACCGTCCGGGTTCCATGTTGATTTCTCCTAACGACCACAGTTCCTCTGCCGAAGCGCTTATATAGCTCCTCCTCCAAGGAGAGAATGCGCAAGTTTGAGTTTTGAAGTGAAATGAAAAAGAAAACTGGCGGACGATCGATCACTTCTTTTCGACCCCATTCTCAAAATTGATGCTTCTACGTCTACATAGTGCATTCGAGTGCTAAGAAATCACCACATCTCCTACTGAAGCCGTTCCTGAGCTTTATTCAGATCTTCTGAAGGATCTGCGAACTTGGAGTATGTAAATATATGTAGCAGCTATATTGCTGCTATCCAAGCCAAGCAACCGCTTGAACTTGGATTTGAAGTTGCGTATGCTTGTTCCTCGAGGAACTCGTAATTTGAAGCTTCCTCATCGAGCGGAAGAATTCCTTTTCATTGCGGAATCTGCTTGAATAAGGGCAGGTAGAGATGGCAAAGTTACAACCAGCCAATGGTCCTGGAAGTCAAAAAGACCGGGATTTTATTCGGCACTTGTGTCAACCATGGAAATGATAATTTGACAACGACTTATCAAACTTCAATTTCCCAAGGAAGGCACAGCTTGATCTAAGTCAGCGAATTATTGACTACGGATACGGAATACCCAGGGAGATCAAAAGTAAACTAAGTCTTTCTAAGGATGGCACTGTCTATCTCTCGTTCTCAACTTCTCAATGGCTGGATGTCAAAAAATTGACTTGGACAATTTGTTTATATCAGGGTTGAAGCGAACACAGTGTGACTATATATATCCATAAAAAAAGACATTTATGATAGATGGCAAGCTCAGCTCAGCGTGTCAAGGCATCTTCAAATAGTCAGACATAGTCCAGTATTTATTGCAGGAGTCATCTACGTGGGGTCCGGCACTTCTGTGTGTCGGGACCTCAGGACTGGGTTGTTTAACGCCAATCAGTTTCTGAGACTTCAAATTGTTCGGCGCGAGAAAATCTGATCCAGATCAAGAGGCAGGGTACTTCGTTTCATAGCAATTCAGGCATCTAGCAGTTAGTCGGAAAAGCTAGTGGCAACAAAGTATGGGGAGTGATATACGATTGCGATAGTATACGAAATAGCCTGGGAAACCTATCCCACGGTTGATCGCTTTGCTTTTCATTGTGCAAGTATTCGCCCTAGCGCTGCACCAGATTTTCGTGGCGATCCTAACGAGCGACTTACGGCCATTCTCAAGACCACTCCGTACTTAAAGGTCACACTAGAGTTGTTACATTCTACAATAATACATCCATCCGGCGCTCATATGCTACGCTACAGACAGTACATGTCTACCTATGCACTCTCCACTTTTATACAAATCCCTTTCCCCTCATCTATCAGCCAACATATTCTTAACATACGACCAATAGCTCGTCTTAACATGTCTCTGCACCTCCTCCTTCGTCAACCACTTGAAATCTGTGAGCCCGTACGTATTCTCCGCCAAATCTGCCTGACCAGCCATAATCCTTCCCTTCATGAAGAATGTCTTTGTTCCTGGCTTCTGGAGTTTGAGCTCAGGTGTTTGGGATGAGGATGAGTCGTGTTTAGCAATTAGACGGGGAGGAGAAACGTGGTGTCCGATAGGGACGTGGCCGATTATCCATGTGTTCATGTTGATTCCTGCGGACTGGACTAGGACGCGCTCTGCTGCCTGTTTATCATGAGCATCATTACATCGAACAGATCACGGCAAAGTGAAGACCATAACGTACCTGGTGCAAATTCTCCCTCCCCTCCAAATCGCCTCTAGGGAATCCCCATACACCGCTCTCATTCTTGACGAGAAGGTATAGCGTCCTCGTCAACTGCCTATCGAGTTTTGTTTGATCATTCGTCTTATCACTCTCCGTAAATCTGCTCAACGGCCTCTCGACCTTGAACTCATCATCGACCTCCTTTCCCTCCTCCTCGCCCTCCTTAATCTCCACCTCCACAGCCTGACCATCTTTCCCCTCCACCGCTCTAACCTTCGCATCCTTCACTAAACTCTCAATCAAATATTTCGGCTCCGCAATACCCATCTTGCCTAATCCCAATTTCTGCGTCTCTTCGCTCAATCCGGCATCTGCCTCGCTGCTCAGTAGCTCGTCATGCCAGCCGTCCTCTCCATATGCGCGATATCCGCCGAGTTCGCGCGCAGCGGAGCCGTTGCGCTCTTTCTGTTTGAGCTTCCGGTCTGCGTCTGATGGGGTGCCCTTTTTGAAGTAGAAGTAACGTGCCCAGGGGATAGCGAGACGTTCGTTCAATCGTTTCTGGTAAAAGTAAAACGCTTTCTCGAATGGCGATTGCGGTGCAGTGAGTAATGGTGCTCGGGATAATAGAATTCCGGCTTTTGTGACATATTGGGTGGTCGTCGAAGATATGGGTTGTGTTTTGGAGAGGTGTGTGAGCTCGGAATTGGGTTCTGGAGTGAGTGTTTTGAGGGAGGTTGCTGCTACTGCGTATGCTCTCGTCCTTGGTATAGATGGGGAGTTGTATATTGGACGCGCGCGGACATGTATGATGCAGTCTGAGCAGATGAGAGGATGGGAACGTCGTGATGTACCTGGTGTTGTCAGTCAATATTCGTCCGGTTTGAAGCCCCTTGAGTGTAGAGATACTCACGGAAAATTGAAGCCGCAGCTTTACTCCCTCTACTGCTTGCCGTCATCATTACTATAAATCTTGAAAACCACTGCTTGATCCTTGCCCTTTCCCAGCTGTCTCTTCAATCGCTCCTCCCTCTACCTATCCTTCCCTTCCCAAACGAAGCTCAAAATATTCCAGTACGCTTACATAATACACCTCTTCATCCACACTCTACACCTTGCCAGAACCGTCCTAGCGCTTCTTCAACAAGCCGATAATAAAATCTCGTGAACTTTTCGCAGCCTCTTCTTCCTTCTTTTCCAATAAGTACGGCACCCATTCTTATCACCAGAACCCGATTCATCTCAGAACGTTTTGGTCATTTACGGGTGCCTAGAGCATATCTGCACTCCAGGCTTTTTTCGCTAACTCAACCCTCTAAACCGATCCTTGTAAGATTGTGTCCTACGGGAATAGTTAGATAGCTTCTGGAGACATTTAGGAACCTCGTATCAGGCAGACTTAGACTGGATCACTTGGGGCTTAGGATCAAGGAGCTGAGGCCGCATGATTCCATTCTACAGCTACGGCTATGGCTTCGTAGATCTGCTCTGGTGTGAGCTTAAGGTACTCGTGGTGCGAGATCTGTAGTTGAGGTCGTGAAATGATCTTGATCTTCCCAGCACAATATCGGTCCTGATACGCAATGTCCAGCATGATGTCCAAGCAATGCGCTGTATGTGGAAGCGAGCGTTAGAATCTCATCCGCAGTGCTCGAAATAGTCGTGTTCTTCGTGAAGTCGCAACGCAAGTCTCTGCACGATGCCGAGGACGAGTCGCAGCCCTGATTGTATATCTTGTACCAGGATGCCCATGATTTCGTCGCGCCCCCTTGAGCAAAAGCTTCCTTGGCATCTCGTTGCGATTCCTGCTAACGATACTATGCTCGGATCCTTCTCTTTACAATTTAACTCTTGTGGTACTCAAGAGCAAATAAGTACTATTCAATCCGGAGCAAAATAAGTTCTGGTGTCACTGAAGATGCGGGGGCTGGGTGGAACCAGCTCGATATGCTGTTGCATACCAATTCAATCATTTATTCTCGACATCCTGATCAGGTGTAATTTAATTATAACCATTCATTCTTGTATACACAGTACCGGGGATTCGACGCAAATATCTCGCAAAGAATTCCCTCAATCCATGCTCCTGGAGATGTCAAATCATATCCAGTCGTGTGACAGAATATCTAAATCCTCTTCCCTGTACGCCAATCGATTAATAAATCTCCTCCCAATGCCTGCCTATACCGGGTATCTCTATTTACGCCATTATCCACTTCCCAAAGCAATGCTAAAGCGCCAAATCAAAGAAGTAAAACTGCGCATCATCAAATCATGCAATCAACGATTTCACAGCCATTGCCACCTCCGTTGTAGCGATGTCTCCCAGCTCATCGCCAGTCTCATCATTAACACGTTGCTCGGCGACGATCTCGTACAGCTTTCTTGATATATTGCGGTTGATTTCAGCGTATTGTTCTTTGGTCAGTTCTGACGCTTTCCAGTGTGGTGAAAGCGCGCTCTTAACGATTTTGTTGATGCTTGCTTTAGCTTCAATAGTCATGGCTGCTCGTACGGGTGAGGTATCTTCAGACCGAGGTAGTTTCACATTTCCTTTTCTTGGACGCGGTTGGCGGATTTCGGATGTAGGTGAGGTCATAGGTGAGGAGCAATGGTGATCCTGCTCGGATTTGTTTCCAGGAGGAGATCGATTCGGAGAGTAGTTTGCGGGAGCAAATCTTGGTTCGACCCGAGATGTGAGTCGCAGAGGCGATCTCGATCGTTTCGTAATGTGTGGAGGAGGTGTGGCCGACATCGCACGAGGCGTGTTGTATGGGGAGGATGAGGTTGGCGAAGCAGCAGGTGAAGAGTAATCCACTGGACTGGTGACTCTGTTGGGAGCCGAGATGGTATTTGAGGATACTGTGGATCGCTCATCTTCAGAAGTTGGATTCATTTCGACTTCTTTGAGAAGCGAAGAGAGGAAAGAGGGCTGTCCATTTGCATCATTCAAGATCCTGGCGTTTGGTGACCCCGATCTATGAAGTGGCTGACGACTTGAGCTTGAAGCCGAGGCTACAGATTCTGGCCTATCCAAAACTCTTCGAGTTCGTGGTCGTTTCAGTTTGCGCTCTGGCTCAGCTGCTGTCGATGGACCTTGAGATGGAGATGCGGTTGTAGATCTAGACTTTCGCTTTCGCCTATTAGGACTGACGGTGTCTATTTCCTTGGCTTTCTCAAATGCTCCCCATGCTCTTGTCTCCTCGATTGACTCGACAGGAGTTTCTGGGCGAATGGAGGCTGGAAGAGCGGCACGAAACGCATCTCTGGCTCCCTGTCGAGTTGCGATGTTGATGCGACTCTGCCATTGGCTGAATAGTCTTCTCTCATTTGCGGTACGATGTTGCGTCTCCCTATAGGTGGCCAGGTTTTGGTCGTCGTCGGAGAAATCGAGATCCAATCCTGTAACATCATGGATTCTGCTACTCAGCATACTCCAAGCTCCTTGCCATTGGTCGTTCCTTGTCCTATGGCGGGTTCGTCGAACTGTAGCAAGCGTTCTAGGACCGAGTCTTCCTGTGAGGGGGATTCCTGACGGAGACGCGGCTCTCTCATACGCCCCATCATGTTGACATTCCATACAAAACCAGTGGCCATTAGGGACTCGATCCAGGCCGGTACAATGGGTATGGCAAGGAGCATCGCAAGCGTCGCATAGTAGTAGAACCTGTGAATATACAGTCAGCAATTGTTGATGGATCGCCAAGATTGGATATGTTAAAGGTGCCATTCGAGGATACGACAGCTGCGAAATTCTCTCAGGGAATCTGCAACAAATTGGAAAAGACAATTCGTACCTCTTCTTGATCTGCCTCTCCACATACTGGGCAGGGGCGGGCTGGTTCTTCCTCTTCCTCCTCTTCAATCCAAGCACTAGGGTCGAATTCGGCAACTTGCTTCTTATCCTCAACCTCGTATTCTGACAAGACAGTACCTGGAAAAAACCATTTAGCATTTGGAAAATACATAGCTGAATGTAACACTGCCCCTCATCTAGCTGACTACCAGCTGCAGAGGGTGGCTCAACTTCAAGGAGTAAGCTCTACAATGAAGAGATCTCGAGCTGACTCGGAGGGGCCGTTTGCCCACAAAACAATTCGCAGACTTATGCGATCATTCCGAAAACAACTTGGAAGCAGGGGGTACATACCTCCGACCTTATCCAAGACCTCGACCAGATTGAACGCTTGGCGACAAATTGGACAACTATTTGCTTGTTGAGACCATGACTTCAAACATTCATCATGTAGAATATGGTTGCAGGGTTTAATGCGAGCAATAGCCAAGTTGTTGATGGTTTTGCTGGGATGTGGTGGTGGTGGAAGACCTATGGCCAGTGCCGCCACTTCACCCGCATCTTGAAGATCATCGTGAAGTGCTGCGTCAGGAACGGCATCCAAGTCCTCGAGACAGGCAATGCAGGAGTCAGCCATGCTGACGAATGAATTTGCGAGAGTGTACGAAGATATTTTGGGAGAAAGTCATGAAAAAGGTTTTAGAATTTGAAGGGAGATTTTGCGGTGTTATCGGTGGTTTCGCAAGGTTATTGAATTATTGAAGGCGATACGAAAGATGGATGGAGGTGGAGGAACTGGACGCTGCGCTGCGGGAGTGACCTTGGTCGCTTACTAGCTTAGCGCCAATGGCGGACCAGTTAGAATCGTCCTTTGCACCCCGCTTTCGCTGACCTGCTTCACCGCTTTCGACTGGCTGACCAGCAAAGCACGGGAATGTCGTGGTGGGTGGAGTGGAGTCGGCGGGCGTGGGCGTGGGCGTAATCGTGGCCGAGGATTTGTTAGAATGAACCGGTAGCAGCGACTCGTACTGAGGCTATTGTGGGGGCTGTCCAACGTGGCACTGGATCGTGACTGATGTCCTCTGACTAGGCGGATGTGGTATAGATAGGAGGATGATGATGTAGGGACGAGGGACCTCGAGATCCCGTGCCAAATCAGGACCGACAAGCCGGCAGGTCAAAGTGTAGCTGCAGATGACCCAAGGAGGAAGGCAATTTTGCCTGGATGCGTTCGATTTGGCAAGTGACTTTAATGCGGCTGCGACTTCCGCACTATGTGATCTAGACCATAGGTAGTGAAACGCGTACAGGAAATGAGAAACATGGAAACTTAATATCAACCTTCCCAAAAGGCCATCAGGGCATCCACCTTATTGTCTTTATCTCTTGAGATATCTGCGACTTTGAGATTGGTGATGATGTATGAATATTCACTATGTGAATGATGAGTCACGAGGGTATCAAGCAGGAGATCTAACTCAACAGCGGACGAGTTCCTTAAATAATCCATGCATGCTAAGGCAGCAGGGAGGTAACCATCCGCCCGAGTTGTTCGAGAGATTTGCCTGTGCTAGGCAAGTAGCTGTTCGCGAAAGGTCAAACGCGATGGACACAATAGGATCGCGGATACCACCAAGCCTTCGACAGCCTCACTTGAGTCCGTGTTGCTGGAAAAGTAGGTGAACAGCCGACACTCGATGTTGTCGCGATGGATGTTGTTTTTTAGAGAAGCGGAGCCTTGCGGGTCGTGTTGAAAAATGACGATAAAGGAACGAACATCAGGTTATAGCGATGGATTTTGTCCCTGTCTGCCTACACAACGTTAGGTAGCTTCAAATCCCAATCTCGATCACAGCACTCAAATGTCACTAAATGAATTGTCCAACTCCAATCATCACCATGGAATTCTGGACGGAAGAAGGCGTTGCTTTTTAATTTTGTCTCATTTTGTGCTCCTCGAGGTAGCAACTTCGATGTTCGTACCCGTCGTAGAGTGCGATCCCAAACACCAGCAAATGCCAACCGAAAGATTCCGTCCCACTCATCTAAACCTCAGCAATTTCCCTCAAGCGTCGAAGCGTCGATCGCATGGCAGCGGCGGCGGGTGTGCTATGATAAATGTCAGTCTCCTTCTGTTCGATCCTCCCTCAACATATTTATTCCCAAGGGTATTTTGTTCGGTTTTGAGGTGTACGTACGCGACAGTGTATGCTCCTCCAGCGACAGTCTTGTGGCACGACTTGCAGTTCCAGATACCGACGGAATGTCTCTTGACTGTGGTCTTTCCGCAGAATGTGCAGACGTACTTGGCGTGTTGAGTGATTTCCATCTTCTTGACTTGCTTTCGGAGGGAGGCACCGTATCTGAATGGCGAAAGAAAAAACAACGTCAGCGCTCTGTTCTCGAACCTTTTTCAATGTTTTCCCCAAGTCGATGCGCGCATCCGGATGAATATGTTGACGTGGGCGTTACAATTCGAGATTCGTCCTCCGGGCTGCGCGCAGAGATATTCCAAAGCGCTCAAGTAGATTTGTTACATACCTAGTACCGTACTTTCCGGTAACACCGACCTTCTTGGTTCTCTTCGTCATCTTGGCGGTTGGTTGCTGTGATGAACGGGTTTGGTGTTGGAGTTGTCGTTTAAGAGAAGCGTCAAAATCGTAGGTCTTTCTTCGTGGGTCCTAAGCGAGCCCTAACAAATTTCTATGGATACTTGAGCCTTGTACCTGGTATTTGAGGCATCAGGGTTCACGTGCCACTAAGCTAGACTCGATTGAGACTGGACCGAGGCCCTCCAAGAATGTGTTGAAAGTGTTGAAGTTGTGATATCATTGGTTTTGCTCTTATAAGACTGCATAAATTGATAAAGCCCTGATGCTCATCCAATTGACATTCCAATCGAGCTTTGAAGTGAAGTTACCGATACCATTGACCAAAACTTCGATTCCTTCAACCTCAAAATGTCATCCCGCCAATACGACCTGGTTGTCTTCGGTGCCACAGGATACACAGGCAAGCTTACAGCAGAACACATCACAACCAATCTACCAACCGATTTGAAGTGGGCAATAGCAGGTCGATCTGCTCAAAAGTTACAAGACGTGGCAGCAGAGTGCAAGACTTTAAATCCGGACAGGAGCCAACCAGGTAAGCACTAAAAATCCACACCACGTGCATCCCCAATCAACCTACTGCAAAGTCTCAAACCAAATAACTAATATTTCCCAGGCATCGAAATCTGCAATCTCACAGATGCAGACTTGACAGCTCTAGCCAAGAAGACAAAAGTTCTCATCGCTACCGTAGGACCCTACGGCAATTACGGCGAACATGCTTTCAAAGCCTGTGCTGAAAATGGCACTCATTATCTTGATGTCACAGGAGAAATTCCATTCGTCAGAGACATGATCAGGAAATATGAAAAGACAGCTGAAGCGAATGGCTGTATCATGATCCCTCAGATTGGTATTGAGTCCGCGCCAGCGGATCTGGTAACATGGACTTTGGTGGATATGATTCGCAAGAAATTGGACGCTCCTACAGGAGAAGTTGTGGTTTCTGTTCATGATCTTAGGTATGTCTTTTGAATGAAGAACGTTTTGCATCTATCTGATATCTGTTAGCTCAGCACCATCAGGCGGAACTCTCAACACAGTTCTCTCCCTAATGGACACCTGGTCGCTAAAAGACATCGCTTCCGCTCACGCACCTGGCGGCATCTCCCCCATCCCCATCCCCAAAGCTTCACCCAAAACCTCTCTCGCCACAAAGCTGCTCGGATTCCGTTCCATTTCCGACCTCGGAATCCTCACCTCCTCGCTTGGCGGCGCCGCTGACCGACCCATCGTCTATCGTAGCTGGGCTCTTCTCGGAGGCAACAAGAATTACGGCCCGAACTTTCATTTTGCCGAGTACATGAAAGCGAGAAACTACCTGGGTGCTATCGCTATCCATTTCAGTCTTATGATTGGGAGTCTTTTACTTGCGATTCCGCTTTTCAGGACGGTGGTTAGGAAATATGTCTATAAACCTGGCGAGGGACCAAGTAAGGAACAGTACAAGAATGATAGGGTTGAGTATCGGGGGATTGGGATTCCGGATGTGCAGACGCCCAATCCACCGAGGGCTTTCTGTAGGGCGAAGTATGAGGGGTCTTTGTATGCTTGTAAGTTTTCCTCAATTTCGTGACATCCGTAAAGTCCTGGTGGGGGCAGATCGCGAGGAATATAGACTAATCATGTCTAGTCACTGGTATGTCTCTGGCAGAAGCAGCCATCTCGATCCTACGAGATGATCATGAACTTTCCGGTGGAGTCTACACTCCCGCATGTCTAGGTCAGAAGTTCATCGACAGGCTCGACGGAGCTGGCTTCCAATTTGAGAGGAAGTTTTATGATAACTAGGAAGAGAACCACCTTGTAATTGGCATAATGTACAATAACGACAGCTTCTTTTCTTTACAGTTTACTCTGGAAGTCACAGAACACAGAAATCACAGGCTCACTTGCTGGGCCCGACCATCGTTAAGGTGGATTACAATGCAAAGTGTGCGAACCAATCCAAATTCTGCGTACATCCCAAAAAGAAGACTAATAGAGACAATTCGCTCACACTCGCAATTTTCGTAGAAACAAATACTCATGCCCTCTCAAGATCTCAGACATGACAGCTCCAATCGTATTTCATTCCTATCCATTCATTCGACTCCCTCCACAGTTTACTAGCTCAGCATCCTCTCAAGCCCAACATACCTCCGGTCCAGGTAGTCTCAGACCTCATCATACACACAAACGAGGAGCTATCCGGAGCTCAAAGAATCACCATCTTTGCCGCGAGATCTGAGATCAATAACTTGCGGCAAGTCCAAGTTATCCGCCGGCAGTAACTCGTACACGACTTTCCTCCCAACCGTCTCCTGCTTGAAGTCACGAGCCAGGAAGCCGAATTTTGCGAATGCCTTCGCCACTTCCTGGTACTGTGTCCCACGAGTCAATTCCTCGCCCGAGGCAACGAACCAGTGTTCGATGTCAAGGAACGTCTCGGCCGAGCGACGAGCATCGCTGTATGATTTGTACAAATTTGACACATTTCTTCCGTCGCGTGTCGCCGGGTCTCTCTCAGCCCCAATGTTCCTTTCTTTTTTCAATAGACGGAGGATCAAGTCTGTGCATTCATCTGGGACCGGGCCAATTGCATCATGTGAACCATCTTTCAACCACAGAGTCGTCGCAGCTCCAAGTGTGTAGACCAGAGTCCTCATTCCGTCTGACCCTATCGATCTCTTGATCTTCTTCAAGATCTTTGGACTTGGGTCAGTCGAGCTTGCGGCCCAAGCATCCAGCTTAAGAGACACAATCATGCCATCTTCAGTCCTCGGCACCTTTTCAGATTCCCAATACGCTCGAAGAAAATTTCCACAAAAACAGCTGAACAACTTTTGTAACTCATCAAAATACGGTTTGGTGGTGTGCCTCGGGTCATCGCGACATGTGATGTCCCGAGCACTCCTCGCGACCTCCGGATTTGCAGCAATTTTCTTTCGTTGAGCATCCTCGTATAGCCAAGCATAATGGAAGAACTGTTCCAACGTCCGCCAACACTTTCTCGCACCCGTCTCACGCTTGTCCCATGGAAATACAGCGTGCTGATAGTATTCAGTCCAACATTTGCAGCCGAGCTGGTGTATGCGAGTCAGTTTGGTCTGGTTGTAGTATGAAAGTCCATATTGGTCTTCCATGCCCTCGTCCGAGTCCTTTTGTCCCAACTTCGTTGGCAGATCCGCAGCAACTGCAAGGTTCCGGCCATCCACATCAAGTTTGGATCGGGAAGTGGGGAAGATTGGGCTTGGGCAGCCAGTAATGTCCACTCCTTCCAAGAATTCGACATTATGTCATGTTTGATAGAGACATGAGGCCAACTGAGAGCATAGCAAGGCTTCGATGATGTGATCTTGAACGAGGAGTATCTGCTGCCTTGTTGAAGCTCGATCAACCCTCGGCAGCTGCTCAGGACATCCATCTGCGCCCTTTCAGAGACCCGGCGAACCCATCTGTGCGCTTCTGCCCGTGATTGGAAGGTCATCTTCAATATGCTCTCAGGATCTTGCGTAGCAATAGCAAATTCTTCAAGCGATAATGACTGAGCTTTTGTGGTCTTGCTCGCAAGCATTAGTGTTTCAAAGTACTTGATGGTATGTGGGAGTCTTGAACTTTCCACACATTCAATGATCTTGGTGAAAAGCTTCTCAAGCTCTTTTGGAAGGGTCTCGATGTACTTCAGCAGCGCTTCCACAGGTTTTGCGTCCTTTATGCCTGTGGCGATTTCTGCAGCCACAAGTCGGACCCAAAGGTACACACCATCTGACATTTCGACTATCTTCAGAACTATCCCACCCTTTCCTACTCGATTTCCTCAGCAACGGCAGCCGCTTGCGTTTTCAATGCCATGATTGCATCGTCCATCACTTTGGAGGTGTAGAGCCGAATCCCTTCTGCTGTGTACCAATGGATCACACAGCTTGGGCTTTGGAGATTCAAGCCATACCTAGTATTCATCGAGTCTCGTCCTGCCATACAAAGCTTGAGGTTGCAACCTGCAGCTCTTGCATGTTTGGCCCATTCGCGGAGAAACTTGGCTCGAGCCTCGAGGTCTTTGTTCCGACATTTTGCAATCTCATCAGGCGAAATTGATTCATGTTTGTGGACATCGACACATTCGTCAATTCCGTCAAGGAAGACACAGATATTAATGTCTTCTAGAGCCACCATGCAGGCGTAGAGGAGTTTCCCGAGGTCAGTCCGGGCCCATGTTTTCAGGGTAGCGTCGATATCTTGTCTTTTGGCGAAACGACCATAGGCATCCCTGGCATCTTCAAATATGGCAGTGAGACCTTTGTGGGATTGGAGAAGTTGCAGCAAGATCGATTGGAGCATTGCGTCGAAACTCGTCTCTTCAGTGATCTCTGCAAAGAAGTACTTGACTATTGTCCATTTTCCACGCTTACCCGTCCGAAGATGCCTGATAACCTCGGAACTTTGGAATATGTGATTCATCAATGTAGACTTTCCGGATCCTGGGAAACCCGAGAGCCAGAATATGTCATCGCGAGTTGATTTCAACCACTGAACGAGTCCAGGTGGCTTCTCATTAGGTCCTTCTATTTCCCAGATCCAGTTAAGTGTTTCGGGACTGATCTGTGCTTCTTGAATGCCGAATTCCTCATATCTTTGGTTGTGTCCTGGCAGGCCCAGACAAACCGGCGATGGCAGCACACAATTTACCGAATGAAATCATTGTGTTTGACTCGGATCCTCTATGAGGAGTGCCAAAGAACACAAGACCGTATCTAAAATTCCTCATTAGCGGACAATTTCCGTGATCCAAATGTTGAAGCGTGCTGGTAAGTCTTACGTGGCTTCGATGATTTCTTTGTGCTTAGGATTGTGGGAGCAAATCATCTGTGATGGGTCAACATGTTTCCTGGGCACGGAAAGCAAGAGGCTCGAGGATCAATTCACCTGTTTGATCAGAATACCACCCAAGCTATCTTCGCAATGTCAGCTATGGACTGAGGATACGATAGAGCTGAAATGCAGTCTAGTGCTTTACGTTCCTCTAGCAAGCTTTGAGAAATGTAAGAAAAAAGACAAGCTCAGTACTCACGGCCAATCATGATCAGTGGCCGATTTCGAGCCTGAAGTGTCCATGGTAAGCAACAAACCAGAAGAGCCATAAAGCAAGAGCGCGTACCTCAAGTCGGTCCAGCATTAATTGATTCAAAGCGCTATTGGCTTCGGTTTGGAATTCTGACTTCTCCTTTCCAAACACTGGAGAAGCGTTGTATTCGTACATCATGATTCTGGCTCGAGGCAACTTCTGAGGAAGACTATCTTTGAGCCACATATGCCCCGAAGACGCCTCTCCATGATCTAGTCGAGACGTCCATGTTCTTCTGGCATGTAAGGCTTGATTCACACCCGTTGGATTCAGGCCGTGTATCGCGATAATGCTTTGAAAATTAGCTTGAAAGCAGCGGGAAGCAATGGAAGTTGAGACTTACTCCAAATTCGGCTCTTCATTGCCAGAACGGCCACGTCCTTCGGCAAGCACCGTGCGAGGCTATGATACATAAGCAACTTCTCTTGACAGCAGAAACAGCATGGTACGAACCATTCTGGATTCCGGTGTTGGATTTGAAGCAGATAGTCAGCTCGAGGTTGTGGGACACTGGTGATGTCCCCAATGGAATACAATCTTGAGACTTCTGAGTTTGATTGATGTGTAATGAAGGAGCTACGATATGATGTTATATATCCTATGAGTTCTAAGGTTCCATGATTGAATAGCAATGCCCTGCAGCTTCCAGAAAAGTGCAAGGGCATGTTTGGAAAGGCAGCATAAGAGCCGGCAGCAAAGAAGGTAAGTTTGACGCCATTGTGATCCGAACAGGCTTTCATGAAGGCTCGAAATGAAATTAGGGAGGCTTGGAAGCAAGAAAAATGTACAACCAAGGATTGGCACTGTGTCAATTGACGAACTCTTGGTAGCTTTGGGCTCGCAGAAGGTGGAAGAAGGTCAGGAGTCATGCATGCATAGTAGTGTCTGAGACTCTAACCCTCTTACAGTGTGATCACAAACTCACTTGCTTTGAACATCATGAAAGGCTGCTAGATTGAAGAGAGCAGGCAGATTCGGGAAGAGTTTTCAGAAAATGAAAGAACTGCAGGGAGTATGATTGAAACTTAAGAGTTGAAAGCGTGTAGCGCATAATCACAAACGCACTTCTTTTTTTGGAAGTGACGATGGAATGCTATGGAGAGCCAGCAAGCATATTTCCTCAACAAGGAAAGAGCTGCAACGACCCCAACACACGCGCTAAAGGCCCTTTCTCTTTCCAAACACTTGTATGAGAAACAGCATGAGACCAAGAACCGGACACGAAAGAAGTGCGTATACAAGCAGTTAAAGAAACAGAACATGTTGAGAAAAAGCTGGGTGCTGCCGAACATTTCTTGTTAGCTACATTTGGATGAATGTCTGATTTGAAATAGCCAGCCAGTAAGTAGGTTCTCTTGGCAGAGAAAGAGCTGCAGCGACCCGAGCACGAACCCAGGATAAGCTCCTTCTGCTTCTAGACCTTCTTGAGATTCTCCTAGCGAGAAACGAAGCGTAGATCAGCTTAAGTCGGAAAAAGCACGTACGTCAAGCAGCAGAGGAGAGTGCAGATTGAGCAAGGGACAGCCAAGCAACACAGTTGCTTCTGCGTCGTTCTGCGCATTCGCTGACAAACACAGGAGATAAAGATTTTGTGTCTGAGAAGGCCAGACAGTCCGTTCAAAGCCATTAGAAGCGGCAGGATGTTGCAGGTAATTTTGATTTGAGCTTTTAGAAGATATGGATTTTTTGCTCCCGTGGTACAAATTAGCACTTGCTATTGAAAATTAAGACCAATTGTTGGGAAGCAGCAGAACACCGATTGTGGAAGACACGAGGCACTTATCATCTGGTGCGAGGACATGGCCTCCTGGCAGTTTTAAATCATTGGAAATCAGCAGTTGAGTTCCTAGACTTTAGAAGAGCGAATAGAACTAAGCAGCAGGATGTTGCAAGTAAAGTATATTCAGCTTTTGCAGATGAAGTTGGTCTGCTGATGTTCTCCCCCATGGAAGACAATCAGCTACCTACTACCTAGTAGTGGGAAGCGATGGGAAGACCTTTTCAGATGCCCTCACAATGCCCGCTTTCACCATCCATTCCATCACAACGCCAGTAATGCCCCATCCCATAGTCCCTCATCTATGATTCAAATCCCAAACGCCAACGCTGATGATCCCACTTACGTGTTCATCACGTTTTGCCTTCCCAACCCCTAAGAAGCAGCCTGCTTCGTCCTCAACCTCAACCCATTCAATCGCTCATCATCCTCCTTCTCCGCCAAATCACAGAAACCAGTCTCACTAGCATTAACCCTCAACTTATTGACATAAACATCCCAGAACTTATTGTCAAACTTTGGAAGCCATTGCTTGATCACTGGACTCTCCCTACCGCCACTATCTTTCTTGCTACCCTCAACATCCAAAGCTAATGCCGCGTACGGATTGGAATTCAGCTGTCGAGCATGCCATTCCTGTGGAATATCGTCGATAGGCGATTGATCCGGGTTATCAAAGAGATATGCACCACCTGAAGAATCGCTACTAGAAGAAGTGGGTGAAGAAGAGGTGATATTGGCTTCCCTCGCTCTCGCCGCTGACATCTTAACGAGTAATTCCGCCGTCATCCAAGAATCGAAACCAGCTTCATGTTCGTTCCCAAACTCCGCGCCATACGCCGTATGGCTCTGATGCAGCAGCACCAAAGGGACATGAGTTTTCCGAAACGGAGCTAAGAGTTCCTTGAGATTGGAACGTGTGCTCATGGCGTCGGCTCCAAGCGTGGCAATGTACTTGGTGTCGATTATGTAGGGGAATAAGGCGTGGATGTCTTCTTGGAAATGCTTGACGTTGACAGGGAGGTGGCCGATGAAGGTCCGGAAGAGGAAGGCAAGGTCTGCGAATAGGTTGTGGCCTACGATGATGTGTTTCTTTTGGTGGAGGGCGGCGAGGACTTGGGTGAATTCGCGATGGGTTTTGAGTGGTTGTTCGGCGGGCTCAGATGAGGAGTGGTCGACAAACCATTCAGGGTCGATATCTGATAGATCGCCGTTGCTTAGGGCTTCGAATATGAAACGGAGACCTGCACGTGTCAGTATGAAAGGTTTCGGCGGTGAAGAGGACTACCTTTCTGCTTTGCGATCCGTGAATTGAACTGGGAATCCTTTCTTTTTTGGAACTAGATCAATGTTAGATAGCAATTTACCCGTGTCCTGATAAGAGAAGTTTCTACCTCTTCTTCTTTCTTCTCATCTAGGCGCTCGATTTGCATGAAGTAGCCATCGCTTCTTGGGAAGGTTCGGAGTTTGGGAAATTCATTGCGGACCATTTGATGAACAAGTCGGCGTTGGAAGCCGTTCAAAGCGCCTGCGTCGCTTCCGATATTGACGAAATCTTGTTCGGGCTGAGCATACATCAGTCTTGGAAGAATAAAAAACAGGTTCAGAAGTCTACCTTTGGGTCCTCGAACCAATCTTTGATGGTCTTCCGGGCATCTCGATTGAACTGAATGGTAGACAGATCCTCAGGTTTGACGACAATGTCAGGGATTGAAGCATTCTTCTTAGCCCGCTGAGAATTTTCCTCACGGCGTTCATCCTCCTCATCACGAGATAAGTACGGAACGCCCTCTCTGAAAACCTTACCGAAGTCGAACCCATTCCTCTTTAGGAAGTCACATGCACTGGTGGAAAAGGTGAAGTTGCGGTCCAATCTCAAATCCACACCTTCAGCTGATAACGGGTTCACGTTGAAGTTGAATGGTCGAGCGAGATAGAATTCTTTTGGAAGTTAGTATTGCTCTAGTTGTAAGGAATCGGAAGTAGAAGTTGGCATACCCTTGTCACGATCTTCCTCTACACAAGTGATACCAAATTGCAAGACCTGATACGTCTCTGCCGCATCTCTCATATCATCATACTGCTGCTGCAAAGTGGGTTTACCAATATCACGAGAGCGATCTCCAGCTGAGAATTTTGGTCGAGTACTGATACCGCTCATCTCCAGATCGAAAGAGACGAATGAAGCATTGGCAATATGCTTCAGGATTGGTAGCAACTGCCGCCGGAAATTCGCTTGATCGACCTCCATTGCTGTAGTTGTTGGTTCTGCGAAAAACGAGGTTACTCTGCGCAGCAGACGAGTATAAAGACTGGTCGCTAGCCTGGTGTTCTGAAGCATGAACTAATGAAGAAGGCGATTGATTAGGTTCGATGAATGCAAGAGCGGACCAAAGGCGAAGTAACAAATGGAAAGACTGATTCTCTTGGAAAGTTCTTAGAGCAATTCCTGACACTGAGTACGCAGCTGTAAATGATGAATTGAGGATGTAAATACACCTGATTACGGTGGTGGCAATACACCTCCGAGTTGATGGTATTTGAGCAATACTCAATGAGCAAAGGGTAAGGTGAGCTTTCAGAAGATCTGACAAGACTACGGACTATCAGTTATAGAGCAAGGTTTGCAAGTTCTGTTCCGTTTGCATCAGTCCTTGTCAAGCGATGTTGTCATCCATGATTGACGATGGTGGTGTTGTTTGTTCAGCCTCGTCCGCCTTGCACCATCTCCATGATCCTCGCATAATTTAATGCACGTTTACACAAACCCCTGCCACCTTCCCCAAATTATGCAACCAATCACAAGCGCCCTCCATCTTTCGCTGGACCGAGGCTTTACCCTCTCCAGGTCCGTCCGAAGAGCAGCTGTCAGAACAGGGCATCGCGACATACATTCCAGGGACTTCCTGAGTCCCGTCCCCTTCTCCTGACCTTCTCCTCAATCGTGTCCTCACTCGTATCCTCACTCGTAATTCAGCAAGATGAATTCCATGGGCTCCATCGCGACGACTCTCGCGCCTACACGAGAAACACTATCATCATCACAACTCCTCAATTCGTCCATCTCCTCTCTAAACTCTCCATCCTCGCGACAAGCCACCTCCCAAATATCCAAGATCTACCGGCAATCATCCACTCTCTTTCTCACGCGTCGACTTCCCGAGGCTCTGTCAACCATCCTACCAGTCATCACACAACCTTTAACAGACGACACGAATGCCAATCCCGAACCAGCGCCCGTCTCGAAAGCTGGAAAGACAACGAGAGTCAAGGTCTGGAGTTTGTACCTCACAATCTTAAATGCAGTTGTGGAATTGGATCCCGACGAGGGAAAGCTAGCCTTCGGGAGTACGGAGTGGCGGGCTTTGGTTACAAAAGTGAGAGATGGAGAGGTCTGGGAGGAGGTGGTGAAGAATGGGTATGGAGGGGTGGAAGGGGATGTTGATTCGGATGTTGTGATTAATCTGTACGACTTCTCTACATTCAACTTTGCTATGCTCCCATACATATGTACGACACTAACAAGTACTTAGAGCAACTCTCCTCCTAGCCCACGCCCGCACCCAAAAGATCAACCAACAACGCCTAGAAAACTATCTCGCGTCCTCCACTACCCCCTCCCTCGACATCTCCTCGCGCCTCCAAGCATCCACCTCCCCCCATCGCCGTTCGTCTCCCAACAAACGACATTCCGCCTCCGG
>JACBAH010007398.1:0-29082 GCA_014282315.1 Neospermospora avenae | reverse complement strand
GATTTTTCATGGGGTAGTCAGCGATGACCAGGGGTAGGAAATGGGGATAGAGAAAGATAATGAGAAGTGCGGAGATGGCTTGGTTTGACTGAGCGGATGCGGGGCGTGTAGATGGATGATCTCGTAGTGGTTGCGATGAGTTCGATGGAGTGGGAAGAGCATGGAGGGCAGTCGGCTCTCTTGTTTGAATGGTTACTGGGTTTAGATGGACGAAGTTATGTAAAAGTTGGTTGTTGATGGGTGAGTGGGGATGAGGTATTGGCGGCGTTCAGAATTGCTGTTTGGAGAGAGAGTGTGTTCCCTTAGAGCACCATCTGATGGCTTTCAGTACTAGATATATAATGCTCAACGAAGAATTGACAATCTTCATTCCGGATAGGCAGAGCTGAGGTTTATAAATGTGATGGTATTCTGGTTGAGGTGGAACAGTGATGAGGCTACCAGAATAACAGTTCGACAAGGAGTAGAGTGAGCGAGTAAAAGTGGGAATTCGATTACGAGCAACGATTTTATGGTAGGCTGGCGGTCACGAATCCAAAATAAAGTACATGGGTAAAGTCGAGCGAAGTCTCAGTATCAAACGAGGGAAGAGTCATGATGGATCTTCTGTGGAGTGGTTTATTTGTGCATGATATTCTTTGAGAGCCAGACGCCCCCTCGGCATCCTAGTATCTCCTGGCTTGAGAAAATTCTATCAGATCCAACACGTAAGTGTGGTGACTCGATTCTGCAAAGATACATACGACAATCACCGTAGTAACACATTCCATATTATTCGAAGAATTGAAGCCGTTACTAGTAGTTAGAGGTCGTGGTGGAAGGTCTGCGGGTTCCTCAAAAACCGAACCACCCGTCGAAAGTGCCGTGACAGTTTGCTTCCCTCTGGAATCCTCCCCAAAGGCACAGGAAGTTTTCCGGTTCTATCCAGAATTCTTTTGTCGAATGGACCTGTATAGTCGATTTTTCCTGCACTCATATGCATGGTAGATAACCATATCTCAAGAGCTTTGGCTCCTTTGGCTCCGGAGGGTGTTGTCTTTCGGGCATCCTCGGTCGGTGAGGTACTTCCTACCACGGTGAGAAGCTTTATTCTCATGTTACTAAGGATCTGATTAGTAAGATGAGACTCAGAACATAATACGATCGACACATACTGTCCACAATGCGGGAAGGATCCGAAGATCGGGTGTCCCGTCTCAATTCTACCACTTTGAAGGAACTTGTGTCCATTCAAATTTTTGCCACCACTATTTCTAGACAACCGACGCAGAGTCGCCAGCACGGTGGGATTGGCCTCGTCTACGGTTATGGTCAAATGCGAAAAGTTGCACTTCAACCTGAATATCCGCTCGAGAGTACTCGCCATAAATGATATATAACATCTAGCAGCAAGATCAACTCCATCTTGGACTCCTAAAAATGGCTCCCGACGCGCGTATCCATGACGAGCGAGGATACTACAATCATCTAGCTCTTGGATCACGAGCTTTCTGATCAGTGACGCTCGCGTGACCTGACAAGCCGGTTGGTTTGGACGAAATATTGTATGTTTAGCCACCATGAAAGCGTCGAACTGATCGATTACCAAGGAGGCAGGCCCAAGCAAGAATTGGTGGTCGCTCAAGCAAGAGTATAGAGTGAATAGGAAGGTGTTTTGCTCGTAGAGGAGTTTCGTGCCTATCTCGTTGAAGGATTTGCACGCAGCGAGAATGTTGATGTTGAAAAAGGTATTCCGGTAATGATCTTTGGCTCTGAGTTGGTTACCCTCATTCTGCATCCAAGGATTGGTGATTGGTTTTGGAGTAATCACAAGCATTGTAGACAGGATAAGCAGCTTGATATCCCTTGGCAATTCGCCAAACAAATGAAAGGCTTTTGCTGGCTTGCGAAATAATTCGAGGGGGCGTGAAGTCGCCTTTCTAACATTTTTTAAGATGGATTTGGCTTTGACGGATTTGCCTTTTCTTGGCGACCGATATCCAATGGATTTATTCATCATGTGTTTGGGATATTAAGATAGCCGGGTAGCGACTCTGCTTCCACAAGGACAAATATCAGCCACTTCATCCTATACATGGACAGGAAAGAGATCGAATTGTCAGGTTCGACGGTCGCACATGAAGGCCGAACCAAGACCTGGTAGGACAAGTGATACCGTTGCTTATTCGGGATGAAGACTTACTAGCTGATTGCCTGTTGCTTATTCAACAAGTTCTCTCAACACGTTCTCAGATCGAACTGTCTGTATTGTAGACTGGCTTCAACACATTCGTTTGATCGAAAGTGTAGCACCCGGGAGATTTGCTAATTTTTTAAGTGAGGTTAGTTGTTTGAATAATCTTTGCCATTGTTTGCTTATCTGCATGGGATAGAGCTGCTCTTACCTGCTGCTTGCGTCACGAGTCACAAGAACACGATCCTACTATTTTAGGCCAATCATCTGTTTCGTGAGTTGAGCGATGTTTGTGAGGAAATTTGAAGCAGATTGAGTTTGGGAATTTCTGAAATCCGTCGTGCCGGAAGAATTAACTAAGATGAAGCTACGTTCTCTAGGTAGCAGACCGTCTGTTTTGTTTTCCGGGACGCTAATCGCAAGCGAGGCAAGCTAGGTACTGACCTGACCTTTCTAGCCCGGCATAAACTACAGCAACAGAATTAGGTTGAAGGAGAATGAATGACCCTTGATATAGGCTGGTTTTTATATATCAATCCCCTATGCCCTTTGGAATAAATATCATGCTTGATTGGCGTTCAAGAATTGATATTTACAAGTCGGTTCTGCGTTACCTCATCTACACGTGGCATCTCACCAGTCTAAGTTCTCTTTGCACGATTGCGCAGTAGATTTCCTTGAGATCCTCTATGGCTCACTTATCAGCGTTGTGAATTCTCCTGACGTTCTCCTGTTTATAGGTCATCTTTGCGAACTTGCGAGCTTTTACTAGACGAAGATTCTGCTCACTACACCATAAGGAACGGTTGCTCTAGCTTCTACTTCTGGCTTCGCTTGAATTTCTATGAAGTCAGCCGTATTATGGCTATGTAATTTGAGCCTTTTCGAGAACCCCTATGCCTGACTGTTTCCCGGTGAAGAGGAGTTATCAGTCTGAGTAAATGTTATAAATCTTATCTTGTGCCAAGTATCTCCTCATAGTTTTGGGCGGGCTTTCTTGCTCGATCAATCATTCAAAATGTTGGGGAACTATGACAAGTAAGTTCAGAACCAACACTGAGCAGTAGAAGAGCGAAGGTAGTTTCCCTTAGGTAGTTGGACCGCGCATTTTATATAGTACAGCTGCCAGATTTAATTTAGGACATGCGCAATCCATGACAGCAAGTGGAGCCTCCAACGTTTTGATTTTCAAATAAAATAAGCACTTGTGACTTCGTAGAAGTGTTGGTAGAAGCGCCGAGTAACACGACTCAATGGCAATAGCACCCTCGAGGAAAGGCTACTGCACCAGAAGCCACAATCAAATGTTTGACACTCGGAAAACGTTTCATCATCGGTCTCAAATTTTTGTTCGGGCCAGACCTGTCCTATCTTGCAGATAAACCTATTGGGACAATCAGGAGCTTCGTGGCTCGGTTGAATTTTGAATCTTTTATGAATGGGAATGCCTCACTCTATTGCCGCAGCACATCATGAATACAACTTCTGGCGCTTAGTCTTTCCGAGACTGGAATTGACTTGCTACGTAGCGTGAAGTATCTCGACCAGAATAACTTCAGTGACGTTTGGGACGAACTCCTCCGGATTTGACCCGTAGAAGAGCCATCCGGGTATAATCGATAGCTGGCGGAAGATGGTCTGCTCATGGCGTTACACGCCTCGAATACTAGGAGGACCCACAAAAAGGGTTAACGAAATCAAATGTGATAGCTCAAGTTTCCAGCATTTACACTTTAACTGTGACAAGCACTAGTTTCCTGTCATCGCATTCGGAAGGATACATCTTGGCCAGCACTCTTGAGGATGTTCGTATCTTGGCATCTGCTATTCTCGTCATGAACGGCATGAATGTTTCTTTCCGAAAGTCTCGGCGAAAGTTCGGTAACCTGTCAGAATACTTCTGTGTGATATCGGATGACACTTCCAATGCATATTTGTGGATCTGAAGAATAGAGTTTGATATCGAAACGTTTGAGCTTAATGGCTGATCATCGGCTTGCTGGCTACCCCCAAGTATCACAACGCTCAGCCTCAGCCCTGCTCCAAAACGGGTGTGCTCACTTATGCTCTGGAAGTTTTATGTGGGGTAAGACGAGCATCTGAAACTAGACTTTCTAAGACAATTCAATGGATTTGGCCTTCAGAGAGTTCGATAGTAGGACAAACCTTACCAAAATAGCCTTTCGTGGGACGACGATTCAACCGCCGTGGTCGTCAAGGTCAGCTAACGCTATACAGTAATCATGCAAAGGATACCCTTTTAGAAATGAAGGAAGACACTTGGTTTTCAGACGAACAAATCGACGTCTTTGGATCTTGGCGGCCACATGAGTGAACGGCATCATGCGGAAACCTGTGAGAGTCGTAGTGTAAAGCAGTGATAGTCTCCCAGAGCTTTGTATAAGTAGGCAGTCTTCCAGCACAGAAAGAGAACTTCCTTCTTCACCCGCATAGTCTTCTTGCATTCCTATCTATCAAATTTCCTACTCCTTTCATCCACAATACCATTCTTTCTATTCCATTTTCTCAACAAATCACCCCTCGTCATCATGTTCTCCAAAAACTTGATCGCTCTTACTGTCTGCCTCGCTGCACTCAGCACGGCTACCCCAGTAGTTAAGGTATGAACTCGAAGCCATTAAAATTGCTTTCGGCTAACATTCTTCAGCGAGGAGTTGTCAACAGCGACACTGGGAAGGCCAATATCAAGCCAGTCGTTGTTGCCGATAACGCGTGAGTACATCTTGACAGTCCTATAGTTCCGGTTCTAATACTTTACAGCGTTATCGATGTAAACGGCAGCCCTAGAAGTAGTGCCGATGTTGGAGGTACCATCGGGGATATTGCCATTAAGGTTGTCGATTTTGTTCAAGGCCTCATCGACAAGGACCTCGAGGTATGCGCTTCTATCTCACCCAAACAATGAGGATACTAACAATAGATACAGCGTCGCCGCAAGTTCACGCAAGGTATGCTACCATTCATCAAACTCCTCTTATTGAATGAGCTGCGGCTCGTTGATTACGAGATCGCGAGAGTCCTACAACGCGGTCGTTGAACTCACCTTGCGGGACCTTTGCTAATCCTTTATCCTCGTAGAATTGACCGCAAGTGTTGCAGCCACGTTCCCAGGCAAGACAGTTGTGATGAGCAACGTAGGGTATTCACTCAGCTGCACCCCAGAAGCTCTCTCATCCACCAAGTATGAAGCGAAGGTCGGCTCCGATGTTAGCTACGATGTTTTGATCCTCGGTGCAGGCTGTGTATTCAACCTTGAGGGTGACGGAGGATTCGAAAACGTAAGTCATTGGTATTCCCAACCTTGAACATGCTGACTGACACAAACTTAGTGGGCATTCGTCCCAGCTGGGTCCTGCAAGGCTAGTGGAAAAACTGTCACTTGCTAGATTTAACATCAATCTCTTCAGCGGGACCTGGGTACTTGACATACATCACGCTGGAAGTGCAGGACGATACATCGATTAGGAAACGGAAACGGATTGGCATAGGGAATTGGGCAATGGACATAGGCTTGGGCTTTTCTTTTTGGGAGCGTTGCAATTTTTCCTTTTTATGTGCTTTACTGTCGCTACAACAATCAAAATTCCACTGATTTGCTCTAAAACTTCTTGCTAAGGTTTGAAACGCTATTTGGATAATGACTCTTCTTCCTCTGTTCCACGACACTGGTCTTACATACAAGAATGACTTCAAAAAAATCCTGGAAGCGGCGCTATCATGAACATATCTTGGAGACCCCTTTTCTCAGCTTCTTCGGCTCTGGCCTGCTCAAAGGCCTCTCGTGCGTTCTTCGCCTCCCACTCCTGCAGCTCGTTATCAGGAACGTAAGTACCGTCATCTTTCAGGCGTCTTTGATCGAACCTCCCTGAGAACGATACCACCGGGCAGGTCACCAGCCATCTCCTCTGTTGATAGTAACCAAGAAGCGAGATTAAGCTTCTTGCAATGAGGCTCGTTGGCCTGTAGCCACCAGCCACATGAACCCTACTCAAATCACTCACCTGGTCCCTAGAACATGTGGACTCTATCATTCCACTAGCCATTGCGGTCATTCCTCGGACATGAATGTTTTGTACAGAAAGACTTATCGAATCGCCCATTGGTGTGGAGACGACTGTGAAAGTTTTCGTCACGCCTTGCTTGTTCGTGGTCGTCAAAGACCCGTTGCCTTGATTCTTGAATGTCACGCCGTATTTCGTCACGGTCGAAGAACGAGGCGAACGATGAAAAAAGTCTTCAAACGCGAATGCTTCCATAACACCGGGCTCTTCCTCATCAAATGTGATAGTTAGATCATTCAGACGGCCTCCCCAAAGAGAAAACATCAGGATCATGGTGAACGTATATCTGTGCTTAGGCTCAATGGCGGTACGAGGCGCGATTTTACTGATGCCCCTCTTCGCGTAAAAATCGCTGTCCAGGTCCGATGACTCGATAACGACTTGACCCATTAATGAAGATCGAGTGACATGTTTTTCAGGTTCGAGTAGATCTCTAGGCTGAGTCCAGGGACAGTGCTTGGAATTGAAGAACTTGTGAAGTGCATGGGTTCCATCGTCACTGCACAACGTGGACGTGTGTTCCCACGTACGGCCGCCCTGGTTGACGAGCCAAGTAAATCGAAATGTGTTCTGTCGATACAGCATATCCGATCCCAATTCCCAGTATATTTTGTTCGTGGCTATGATATTTGGTCTCATATGTTTGAAATAGCTGTACTTGATTACAACTCCTTCTTTCTCGGGCCCGGTCACCGACCTTAGCATTCTGGAATGGTACAACGTATTTTCATTGTGCAAGTAAGGATTCGTAATAGGCTCGTCCGATACCAGCATAAATCTTAATAAATATATCCAGAGATCGTTTGGTAGTTTTAGGATCGGGAATTGAGGAATTCTTGTATCATCCAAATCGATGAGCGTCATACATTTGAGGTCGTAAATCGAGCCGTTTCGGTTTTTCTTCCATTTCATGTATATATCTAACGTTCAGTTAGAAGCAGTCATACAAATATTACTTCGATTCTTCAGGTGGCCTACCCGAATAATTCTGAAGCAGAAGTTTTGATGATGTCGTAGAGAATTTCCTCAGCCGGGCATCTACCTCTTGTTTGGTGAGCTGATCACATAGATCGCATTGTTCGGCACACAAATCCTTGAGCCGACCCCATCCCGTCGTTTTGATTTCACGAGCTTTTGGACACTCGATATCCTCCAATCTCTCTTGAATGTCGGTCGGCCGGTGCAGCAGTGGTGGTCGGGAATGGCGCCGCATCTTTGCGTGCAGTAAGATGACTGGAAAGTGAGAAGGCAGGGCAATGACAGCGAAGTATAAAATGCTTGGTGGAGGGCCTAGTCTCGGACTTGGTGCTTTTGATTTTTCTAGTTGAATCATGCTGAGATGAGCTAGGCCCAGGAAATGTCCTCATAACCGACCTGGACACTCGCGAATATGATGAATTTTGAGAGTGGATCTCGCTAACTTGCTTTGAGAGTCCAGCCTCACAACAATTCTCCGAACCTATTTCTTATATTGACGTTTGGATGAACTGAAGTCTTCGGTTCTATGGCTTTTAATTTATGCCTAAGCCAAAGGATACTCAGCTAATCGTTCTCTATTGATGAATAGCTAGGCAAATGCTTTCAGTGCCACATTTCTACGGACTCTTTGAACCTACATACTTAAGGCGATTTCGACGGCTGGGTCGGAATCTAGTTTAAACTCGAACCAGAGCTACCGGAAAAGGAAGCATCTAGACCCAATCAAACGACTACTACTTAGTTTCATCAAAGCTACAGCGGGTAGAACCAGGCGCAAGTAGGACGGGTAAAGTATGACCATAACGTGGCCTTAGCGAGACCTTTCACTCAGCTTCATATCACTTGGCGGCCTGAGTGATTGCTAGCTCTCGACACCAATAATTGAAGATATGTCTATTATCTGTGCGAGATGCAACACTCATTCAGTGGTGTCGGAACCGAAAATTTGGATGCGCCGTTAATATTACAGACCATCTACAGTACTTGCATCTTCAAAGGAATTGTTTTGTTCTTCAAATGCCTGAGCTAAGACAATTGCTTCCACTTCTTCTTCCTTTCCACTCCAACCTGTAACCTCATAATATCTGCTTTACTCGTTAAATGAATTACGATGATAGAAGCCATAGAATTGCGACCGTCAGCAACTAATTAGAGCCAGGATCAAAGGTCACTGTAGCTCTGTCGATTCTGATTCGGGACCAAATGAATCGTGCCGTATGGAGTTGCCCTGGGGGGTAAGCACAGTCACGTAATGCTGATATCAGAGGGTCATGTAATTTCTTCAAGCATCACCTCGAGGTCGAGCGGTTTGTAGGAGTGTCTTGACAAGTTGCACTATTAACCATCAGAACACTACATGTTTAAGAAATCCAGCCAAGCAAAATAAGATATCTCGAACATCGATACCCCTCAATTTATAGTAATGTATCACTGGAATAAACCGAGAATGTTTATTTCTTTGAGAAACGGATACAAAGAACGAGATGAACAAAGTAATTATGTGGTATAGATATACAGAGAATCATAGGTACACATAGATTTTCAAGCCTCCGTCTGCTCACCTCTGTTTTCTTCCGCCTCATTCCTGCGCGGGTTTTGAGCCCCGAAGTCATTTGGTATCAATAAATCGCTTACAACATAAACGCCACAACACCAGCAACAATAGCAACCATAACACCCACGGCACTTCTGGAGCTGCTGGCTGAGCCAGTAGCGTACACAGGAACAGGAGTCTTTGTCCCCTCCGCCCCCTTTGCAGAGCCAGTCACCTGTGCCACAGCAGTGGGCTTCGCAGCACCGCTACCAGATGGGTATCCTGCCACGTGGCCGGCTGGACCAGTAGGGTATGGTGCGGCGCTTGGGTACTGAACAGGAATAATCGTAGCAGTCGACTTGACAATCTTGATTGTCTTGTACTCAGTTGTTGTGTTGCTGAGTATTGTAGTGGAGTGTTCATATTCGTGAATTGGCTTAGGTGGGATTGCTACGCCTGTGAATGATGGCTTCTCGACAACTGGGGAGTAAGTGCTTGGGGTTGGCTTTGCTTTCTCGGTAACAGGGCAAACAGTGGTGTAGTCGATAATTATTTCTGTGGTGACGTGACCGAGCTTAGAGGGACAGTCTGTGACGCTTGGTGCACAAGATGTGATGGTGTATATCGATGTCGTGTACACCGTGGATGTGGTGTATTTGGTCACAGGGCCTGTTGGCTTGTACGTTGAGGCTGCAGTCGTGGTTGGCTTTCCAATTGGCGTTTTCGTCTCAGTAACCGGGCACACGGTGGTGTACAATGGAATTGTCTTTGTTACTACGTTCCCTACTCCACAGTTCGTGACTGATGGCGGGCAGGCAGTGATTGTTGATACAATCGTTGTGCAAACCTAAATCTCATTATTAATAAACAGAAGCCAGAATTACAAAGCTAAACTTACGGTGGAAGTGGTGTACGTCGTCGTGCTGCTTTTGGTTGGGAGCAATGTGATTCCAGTATAGGAAGACTTCGTCGGTTCAGCAATCGTGCTTGTGTTGGAGAAGTGTGCGAAGCTGGAGAATGATGAAGTAAGAGTATTAGAGGTCACAGGTCCTGACGATGTGCTCGAGGTAAGCTCATCTGATGAAGACGAGGTAGTGGTTGAGTCGTAGCTGAAAGTCAGGCTGAAGCTAGGTGTCATGAATGTCTCTTCTGCGCTGCTTGTAGTTGATGGCGCTACGGAGCTTGAAGATTGGCTTGTGATAGTTGCTGACTCTGATGAATAGGAATCAGAGATTGAGATAGAAACAATGCTCGAAGTCGACACTACGCTGGATGAGGACGAGCTTGGAGGCCCTACTGCGCAATTAACGTCGGAAAAGAGGAACTCGCTTGTTGAAGCTGGGAGGACAGTATCAATTACTATTCGCGAGTCAGTTTTGAGCCAAAGATTCCTGATATTGTTTCATGGCAGGGCCATCTGGAAGGTTATAGGTATAACATACAATTTCCTGGATAGCAGGCGCAGAGAGTCTTGCCAGTGGCAAAAGTCTGTCCGAGTGAAAGACACTGTGCCTGACATTGAAGGTAAGTGAAAGATCCATTATCATTGAAGAAAGTCGTATTGGCAGTGGCTAGTGCGAAGCCAGCGACATTGCAGACAGGAGTCGATGTGGATGTTGGGAACGCTGAGCTGCTTGTGGTGGAAACAGTTTGGGCGGTAGAGGATGTTTCGGTAGTCGAGCCTGTCACCGCGACTGAAGATGAGCTGCTTGACTCCACTGTCGACGATGAGACTATTGCCGAAGAAGAGCTTGGTGCCACTGAAGACGAAGAGGCAAGTACCGAGGAGGAAGTACTCGTGATCTTAGATGATGTAGAGCTGGTTGTCACAGCGGGCTTGGAGGTCGAGGAGCTCATGATCGTCGAGGACGACGAAGCCGTGGTGGAGCAAACTGTCGCAGGCGCTGTGGTAGTCGGGGCATACCTATAGGGGTATTAGAGACGATGCTCGTGTTAAAGATTAATATTAGCCAGAAATGACTTACTTAGTCAAGAGCTGCTTGATGATTTGGTAGTAGTTGAAGCCTGGGAAACTGGAAGGGAAGTTGCCCTCTGCGTAAGTAGCCTCCCAAAGCATCACGCCTCCAAACTGTGGTTGACTGTGGTATGCATCAATCAGTTTCTGGGCCTCAATGGCTGTAATGTAATCAGTGGAGACACCGGCGGCCCCGGAGCCGAGAAGACCAAGGTACAATTTTGCATTCTTGCTGGCACCCGTTTTGATCTCGCTAACCCATTTCTTATAGTTGAAAGAACTTTTGGATTCTCCGTTGGTGATCCAGTTACGGGCAGTGCATGAATTGACACCTTGATTGTAAAATTGAATAAAAAGCAGGTCGAACTGGGCGGCAGCAATAGTGAGGCCCATGTTGCCTTCAGGAAGAGGACATTGAGGAGCACCAGATATCAAGTAAGTCTTTGAACACTTATTTTGAATCTTATACTCGGCGAAGAGTTCACGAAGACGCTTGATGCATGCGATGTATCCAGCCTGGCCGTCTATAGAATGTTAGCATCATCCCGTACCCCGGATATTCTGACATACCAGTGGATGCCCGTTCAATATCGAAATCGAAACCGTCAATGTCAACAGTTTTGGAGGGATCATTGCCGTTCTTTCCGCCATCCAAAGGACGAACTTTTGCCAATTTCCCCAACTTGGAGTCAATTGGTCCGTAAGCACCCCACAAGAACTCCGCGAGAAACTTCCCATCTGTTGCTCCATTGAGTTTGTAGTTTCCGCCGTCACCGCCAAGGGACAGCAGAATCTTCTTTTTGGTCTGAGTTTGGCAGTAGTAGATGTCTTCCTGAAGTTGCGGGCATTGTCTGTAAAGGAAGTCGTTCTTGGGATTTACATTTCCACCGTATCCTGGTCCAGTATAGTTCCCATCCCAGCATTGATTTCCAAAGTTTTCTGCCACGAGTCCGTTCGCCTCTTTCGGGAAGATGTTGACGAATCCAATAGGAATGATATCTACGCTGGAAGAATCACAGAAATGCGCCAAAGGCTTTTGGTTTGGTCCTTGTCCCTAGTACATGGTTAGCACTTGTATTTCTTTCGTCTCGGATAATTCTCGTACATAATACAGGGCCACATTAGCTTGGGAAGCTGGGTTATAGTCGGCCGTGACTGAGGATACAAAAGACAGAGAAGCAGCTGCGGCAGCGATTAAGTTGATGGAAAACATGATGCTAGAAGAATGATGAAAAGTCTGAAAAGATCGTGGTATGGCCTAAACCGGTAAAGATTGTGGTGACTGAAAAGTCAATGAAAGGACGCAAACAAAAGTCTGCACAACGCAACGTTTGCCGCAAGGAGGAAGCTTGAGGTGGTGATGATGTCGGTAGAGAAGGAAAGAAGAGAAAGAGAAGGCGGAGAAGGAGGAGGAAAAGCAATAACTAAATGGAAAGTGTCCTACCCCTGCCTACCTTCACGTCAAAATTGGGTATATCAGACGGCCCAGTCCTCCCGAATGTTTTGGTGCCTGGCTAGAGCATAAGTGACGCTCAAAATGGCCGACTTGGTGGCTCAGAACTGTGTGATGCGCCGGGGCGGCTGACAGCGACATGCCACGATAGGGCTCGGTAAGCACTTGGAGCAAGCCATTGATGCACCTAAGGACTCGAGGGCGGCACAGTTGATCTAAACCGTAATTGCTGCCAGAATCCGATTTTATTGCTTGTGCTGACCATCCAGGACGCCGCTCTCAGGGGAGCATGTTGTCTCTCAGGCGAATCATGGTCTGTCATTATTTCCAGAAGTCCATCGCCTCGGAATTAAAGTGCCTAGAATGGACTTGGCAAGACTAGATGCTCCTCTTCAGACCACTGTTCCGGCGTAACGAAGGACTGACCCGTTGAAAATCTTCAGTTCTCCTGTAAAGAACCTTGATGTCAGATCGGTAAGTCTTCCCTCCATGCGTCTGACCATTTCGAAGATGGGTATCGAATGATATCCTGGCTCCGAGTGGTCCAACCGAGATGAAGAGGTCCTATTTGGTACTCGGTGTCAAAATGTCAACAAACTCTCGTCACATTCTCCAGAAACAACCTCATTCCTACTCGTTTAGTCGAGATGCTGCCACTCTCGACACCTCAGGAAAATGAACTGCTCAAATGTTCATCATATTGATTCTGGCAATTCTGGTGATGATACGTTATGATTGGTGCCATCAGGAGATTAGACAGAAGGCTTGTCATCGAAATAGGGGTTCAGTAGCGCTCAGACTTGTTTGTGCCGCTCGTACCTGGCTAAACTACAATAAGCAGGACGACAGAAGCCACCCAATCACCTTTTGAATTACCCGACCCTATCCGCTGTCCACCTCCAAAAGTGCATCCACTACAACTCCACCATGGAAATCCTCCGCTCAGAAACTTCAGCCATCGATTGTTCCGAGGAGCTTGATCCATGAATCACGGTGCACTTTTCCCTTCCGATGGAGAACATGCTTTTGGGTATGGGAAGTTTATCTTGCGATCAGCAGGACCCGCGAGTGTTTATTTCAGCCTCAACCTAAACTCTGTCCTTGATTTGACATGAGGTTAGCCGATCCACGTCTAACGTCAAATTCCCCGAGTACCTGTATGCGCGTGTGCCGATATCCGGAGCCCGTTGACTTGAGTGGGCTGCAAGGCGGTTGTACTACTGATCCGTACAGAGGAAAATAATTCCATTTAATCTCGCTAGAGGTGTCATGAATGAAATACTCGAGCACGGGAAGCCTGGGCAATCTAGATCCGAGTAACAAGGATATTGGAGAGTCTTTTCGATCACCTGTCACATAATCTGTAATGAAAAGCTTCGTACAAATGACCTTATACATCGTTCTTGCTTTTGACTCAACATCCACGAAAGCAAGGCAGCGGAACAGAATGAGTCTGGCTCAAATTCTTGACGGTTGATGATCGTGATTCAAATCCAGATAAAGATACAAAAATAAAAGCGTATTAATAGGTTTAAATCTTACAAACAAGGTGTTTAGTTTTGTCTAAACGGGTACTAAAACACCAGCTCTCGATCTGGCACTACAACTACATTTCACGAAAGAAATGGAATAAGTTTCCCTCTTCGTCGTGTGAACGAAGATCATGATTGTGACTGGATCGCGACAAGAGCGTGATGTACTACCTTGACAAGACTCTTACTCTTAAGCCTTTATGATTTAGCCGAACAACGATTCAGAAGAATTGCCATGCCACAGGATCGTAAGAATAATACCACAAGATTGCGACCTCAAATAATTTTGATCAATTCCGCCTGTACTTCTCGCAATGAGGCTCGTTGGCATGTAATCAGCAGCAAAATAAACCCCACTCAAAGCACTCACCTGGCCCCGAGAACATGTGAATACTATCTTGCTCTCAGGTTTATATAGCTAATTAGGTCAAAGCAACTTGCCTCGATTTTGCCGTGTTTTCAAAGCAAGTTGCTTCGTACTTATCTAAGGTTAGTATTTGAATCCCTTATTATATGACGTCAAGTTGCTTTGAAACCTCCGCTAAATCAGGGCAAGTTGCTTAGGATTACCTTGAGCCATATTGTCTTGAAAACCCCGCCAAAGCATGGTAAGTTGCTTTATAGGTCTATTCGCTCTACTTACCTCGGAGTCATGTTGCTTTGAAAACCCCGCCAAATCAGGGCAAGTTGCTTGGAAACCCACACTATACATATAAAGTCAAGTTGCTTTGACACCCCCGCTATGAATACCTATGAAGTCAAGTTGCTTTGAAAGGCCTACTATATAAAGACAAGCTGCTTTAACATATGCCTTCGGCTATAATTAAATTATTCAAGTATGCCAGATAGATACTAATCAACTTGCTTTGAAAACACGCATATTTCAAGGCAGGTTACTTCGTACCTAGTTACTTACATGAAGTTAGTGTAAGATATAGCTAGGGGTATATGGCAAAGCAACTTGACTTGAAATAGCTGTGTTTTCAAAGCAACTTGCCTTAAAATAGCCGTGTTTTCAAAGCAACTTGCTTCGTACTTATCTTAGCTAGGGGTAAACTTCAAAGCAACTTGCCTTTACATAGCAGGGGTTTCAAAGCAACTTGCTCTTAGGCTTAAATCTAAACATTTGGTCGCCGGTACAGCTAATTAAGTCAAGGCAGCTTGCCTCGATTTAGCCATGTTTTAGCGCAGAGATACGTGCGATTGCAAGAACCTCGGATCTCTCACGGGAATGAGATCAACACTTCGTCTAGGCATATCTACTATCACCCTGAATCTATAACTCCGGCCATCTAGATGTGAAATACCATCTGGCGTCTTGTCAAGACATACAGATCTCCTCCGGATGAGGAAGGGGTTTCGAACGGTCCAAGGATCTTGTAATCTGGCTCCTTGGATCCGACTCAGTCCCCGAAACAGAAATGCAGCTCTTTCACAGACACCAAAGTCTTGGTAACAGAACGACCACACGTACACTGTTCTCTCGTATATCAAAGAGATTCTCGTGAGGATCGAACTCGAAGTAAATCAAGTCAGAAGGCAGATCGGGGTCACCACGTGCTTGACACATAACGTAGCCAATGGAAAGGGTCTATTGTACCAGCGAGAAAAGGATTAATCCTTAGATTTGCATGCTGCTTAGACAACTTTTCATTATCTCTTTAAGTTTGTAATCTCATTCTCGAGCCGAACTTTATGGCTTTTCAGACCTCATTGCGAAGTTATCAATCGTGCATTCTAGATCAGTTTCAAGCGCTTTCCATATGTGCCTACCCAAACCGCCTGTTAGAACACGGACATCTAGATTACTCTGAGCCAACTGCGAAGTATCTCTAAGAAAGTGTTATAGATATCAGCCATCTTCTAGTCACTTGTTATATGGATCGACTTACTAGGAAGCTAATAGTTTCATTCACGTCTGTTCCGCTAGAACCATGTAGCAGACATAATCGAAATCGAAAGCGCCTCAAGTAGTTGATGCAATATTCAATTTGGCCCATCTCATCTCATTCGCTACATGTAGTTTTTCTACGACAACTCACGTTCGCAGCGGATGCACATTACCAAAACAATTTGAGCGCCAACATCCGATTCTGCACAGCTTCTGGCTGTCTCTTACGACTCTCACATAGAGGTTGTGGCGGACATAAAGCTTACTAAGTCAAGGGGATTAGCCTATTGCGATCTTCGCTCTTGTATGACGCAGATCTCACAATTGCGTCACACGATGTATCCTTTTTCGATGGTGATACTGTGACTTCTCAGCTCCTTCTGGCGAGTTGTTGTATTCACCAGACTATACCGTCGTTGAAACTACTGCGAGGAATCTGAGCCTTGTAGAATGCGATCAGAAATAGATGTGCTCGAGGATCCTGACTCCGTATCCTCCCCAATGCTTCAAGCACAATTCTGTCATCACAGCAAATGACCATAGAAGTTTGACCCTTTGTTTCAGTGAACATGACCTCCATCAAAACTCCATCAGCATTTTCACAAAGTGGTTTCAGTCGCTTTTCGAGTCTTGGTATTCTCTTGCTACTATCAGCAGATATGATGGGCAAACCTCCAGTATAGCCTGCTTTATATGCGTCTGGGTATATGGACATGACCGATCGTAACGATATCGATGATGAGGATGGTTATATCGAGAATAACACTGTGCCTCCGAATCAGAAATGGTCAAATCCTGCACCCAAGAACCACGAGAAGTCTACGTACATACTACTCTATTCTCTTGTTCTTGAATTCCGATAAAGAGCAAGCGATCTGTCACTGCACCGGCCAAAAACAAAAATCTCGCAAAACAAACTCGAAACCAGAACTCAGGCTATCGCCAGCTAACTACATCGCACTCGCGAATAGTTCGCAACTATCCCTAGAGCTTGGGAAGCCCAGAGATATCCCATGCCCCCACTTACATCCCTCCTATGTGGTGATGCCTTGTATGAGGCCAGAGCATATGTCCACCATTTGAACAATGACTATGTAGATATCCGCGCCAAAGAGCCAAATTCCCTGACTGCGCATGCTGCTGTTACCATCTGGGCTATAAGCTCAATTTGTATAGACACATCTCCCCAAATGCCTTCTTTTCAGCAGAGTCTGAGGGAGTACTCGAGGGTTGGATCACTAAAGGTCCTCGAACGCCGACAAGAGGCACGAAATCGGCGAGGACAGCTCGTCGATACATCTGGTCAACAGAAGCTAGAAGCCGAACAATCTACCAAGAAAGCTAATTAATCATCCAAGAGATTACATCCGGAGTGGCTTACAGAGCCAAAGGACATGAAACCTAGCGACGAGGAAGAATGACAGAAGCGGGATTACATATATTGCTTTAAGGATCGATTTGAAGGTGTTAACGTGTCGGGTATTCATCCGCTCCAGATATCAGCGTCGCCGTGGTAGCATGACTGCTTGCACCAGATCTCACAAAATTGTATGTTAACTGGAGTTTGCGTCTATCAACGATACAATGTGCCTCTCCGCCGATTGTTGAATGTGAAGTACTTAACCAGATATACCTACCTCACTCGCGATGGTAGCCCGTGTGGCATGTGCTCTTGTCTAGCCATAAATTGCTATGGTCATGGTTGAAGTCTTGATGAATATGGTCTTTGCAGCCCTTTACTATCTCAATCACGTTTAAAATGTCTTTATTCAGGCAGAGAATTCTCGAACGATCGAATCACCTCTCCGTAATTGTCTAAAATACTGGAGCCAGTAGAGGTAAACTAGAGCCCCTAATCCATTCCGCAGTATCAGCGACGAAATGTTTTCCATTCACATAGCGGAATAAAAAGTCGTTTCTGCTGATATACGAAACTTGAGGATTCAAGTGTATTGAATGAAGACTTTGGATCGAGCCGTGGTCAACGCACCAGACCATGAAGAGGCATATAGCCGTCGATGTACCGGACTTCACGTTGAATTACATAGGATGAGAGAAATTGATGAGAAGCAGTCTGTGGTTCAGGATTTGGACCTATAATATTGGTAAGTCGATATGCATCATCAAAAATTGAATGGACATCGACGTTAACAGGGCCGTTGAAGATTGCATCATGAATATGGCCAATACTTTCGTGCATCGATAAAACGCAGTCGCTAGGTGATTGACCTCGCGCCGGGGCATTTCCTCTCATAGAGCAATACATATGGATTACTTCTGGGCTCGATACTACTAGCCTTCTGGCAGAGAAAACAGGACCTGCTCCCTGTGCTATCGTCACGGCCAAAGTATGGGTTACTTTGGATCGAGAAGATGTTGAAGGCTTGAGTAATTCAATGCTATTCGCAGAAATTTGTGAGTCAGAGCCTCTTCTCTGTGCTGTGCGCGTCGGTCGTAAATATCGCAGATGGTAAGGGTAATGGGCCGAGCCTCAGCATACCAAATATTGCATATACTGCTTCGAAAACCGCCTGTTCAGACTCGAAAAACATAACTATGAGGAATACAACGCCGGGAAGAGAAGAATGTACAATCGAGTAAGTGAAATTGGGACAATAATACCTGAAGCTTTCAGAGATATTATTTCCGTGAGGAACGTAGCAAGAAAAACGATCGTTTGGAGACTCAACTGTCAACCACCAAAGGCAAAAGGTGCCAACAATGCACCCATGGATTCTTGGAGCCATCATCATATTTCCTTTCGAGGCCTATCGCCGGCGGGCTACACTCCACCACATCATGAAGCAATGCTAAATCATTAGCATTGCAAGTCCCTCTGCGACTGCCGACAGAAGCATGAAAAAAAGAAAATAAAATAAAAATGGGGCTCATCTCGTCACTTCAGCGCGGCCTAAAACTACCAGAAGTTTTTCCAGAATAAGAACCGAAAGTAACTCATGGCTAGACAAGTTTCAGCGTTGAATGATGGGTCCCAAAGCAAGCTACATATATGAATCCCGGGGAAAGCTCTGTTCGTGGACTGCTCCGTGGGATAGCTCTGTAAAGGGCCAAAACACTATATAAAAATGCGGGTCAGTAGGAGAGGACCCGAAAGTAAGCGCATGGGTCATGTTTAGCATCTGGATCCAGCCCACGGCAATGAAGAAAAAGTAATATAAGACTCCGTTCTTAGGCTGACTGCACGGTGACTGTGATTGTGATGTTGGTAGCTTGAGAAATTGGCGAGTCGCTTGGAAGGACGCCAAAATAAGTGCCACTTTACCCCTCCATACTTCAAAGTACCTCTTCACGTCTCGGAGAAGACTCAGTAAGGGATGCCTAGCTTCGGCTTATTGCGGACGATGGAAAAATGCTGATCCGTTGCTAGCATTGCTATTTTCTTTTTCGTAACAAGCACTTCATTAATTCGGACGTTTCCAGCTGCCTCTTCTAGACACTGCGCCGTCTTATCTCTTTGACTCATTCATCTCACAATGGTACTTAGCTTACGAGAAACAAATGTGTCGCTCGCTAATAGACTCAGCTGGGCTCCAGATTTCGGAGTAGGTCAGTAAGATATGAATTGAAAGTTCAGGTTTGGGGCTGGGTTGACGCTACGACGGCTGTTTCACGGGAGGATGAGCCGACAAGTTAGAACTATTAACAGCCCACGCGCGGCAAGAAATTTCACCAGCATCTTTATCTGCAACCCTTTCTCAGACGATATGTCCTCAGTCTGTATGACCGGCATGGAGGATAGATTTTCCTGCAATTTTCCCCACACGTTCGTAAGTCGCCTTCGAAATGAAGTGGTGATGCATCCACATGCAGCCTCGCCACATGCTTCTGCATCAATACAGCAGCACTAGTTCCTGATGCTTGACGGCCGTTCAATATTGTCCAGACATGGCTATGCCTAGTCTGACTAGGCTTAGTACAACAGTAGCCGGACTTTCTCCTCTTCAAAATCTTGCCTGTCTAGTCTGCAACTCCATGTCCCGGAGGATGTCCTTGAGAGCACAAACACGTGATGCTAATTCATTCCAATGTTAGTTCGATGGACGAGACGGACAACCTTCAAAGATTCGATCCAATACGCACCTCAAAGAGAGCTCTCGTCCGACAAAAGGAAATCGTCTTATGACCTTCATTAGTTGATCTGATCGTTGTTACCGCCACTAAAGTAAATCGGATGCCAAGCTTCCAGGGACCTTCTCAGGACCCTGTAGAATGTGGAGATCCGTGATTTCCCCACGGTGCAAAGTAAATCTAAAATTCGGGGTCCCCAAAAAAGGGGATACACACTTTTCTAGTCTATCGCAAAATTAATCTAAAGTGGATTTGCCTCATCTTCCTTCCAAGTCCATCTCGCTTCCAGCGCATTTGAGGTCAAACATGTCAGCAATGTCGCCTGAGGCTTGAGAGGCCACTATGCACGTCGGGTCTCCATACAGTATAGCGCCCATTATCAGCCACTCACAGCGCTCCCAGCAGCACATTCAAGATCCCAAAGCTCCAATCTCGAGTGACCAAAGCATACCACTGTCAAGTCAATATCAGTTGTCATGGGCGGAGAGCAACATCCGCAATTTCTTCAACTGGAGATGCGAAGCGCAGAGAAACAGAGTCACAAGCACATAGAATATTCACGACATTATCAACTTTGCGTCAGCCGTCAGCAAGAAAGCATTGATAGAAAAGCGTGTAGCTGGACTTGACTGTATATTGGCGCTGCCCAAGTGGAAAAGATTCGCTTATTTCGCCAAGCCCCTGACTCGATTGGCGGCAAAAGGCTGAGTGAGACGATCCATAACACGCATCCCACTCCTGCCTATGGACGAAATAGCAAGGTATTTATTACTGTAGGGAGATCCCCAAACCCTTCCGCTCTAGTCGTGCGTCTGCAGCTTGCCTTAGCCCAGCGTCGCTCCAGCCTCCAGCAAGAACTCTTTTTCCCATCAGCTGGCCGTCTTGGTTAATATCGAGCTTCGCTATCCCACCCCATATTCAGTAGCCCTCCTTTCGGCCATTACCTACCGAACCCCAGATTCTCCATCACTCGAACCCGCATGAGGATCACAGGGTTTCGTGGCGGCGGCAGACTCCTCAAGCTGGAGCACATCGTCTGAACTACCAATCATTAGGCTAGTCGTGTATCCGAGAGAACCCTGCAGACATCGTCCACCCATGTCAGCGTAGTGCACGCGGCACATAATCAATCTCTCTCGAGAATAGATATGGAGCCCGTATCAACAGAGCCTTACCTTCATATTCTTTCGAAACCTCCAAGTAGCACATAGATAGTGTATCATATTCTACGACTACCACTTCAACCGCCAGCTTAACATTCATCCCCTCGTCCAGGTTCTCTTCGATGATCACAACTGTCGGTTTTCTCACCAGGCGAAATGTCAAGCTCTTCCCCAGATGCCTCCCCGACCTCTGCTGCCACAGGAGGCGGCAGAACATTCTCTATGTCTAGAGACAAGTTCAACATCGATCTCCCATCTCCTCGTCTTCAGCTAGTCACGAATGGCAACGGTGTCAACGGGACTGGGGCTTTGCACTCTCCGAACCCACTAAAATCACCGAGTACTCGCCGAGTGCAGAACTTCACTCGTGAAGGCATCCTAGGCTCAGCTCAAAAAGCAAGGAATCTTTCGCAATCATCTGGCGACAGAGAATCTATGACAAACGGCGTGCAGCACCGACCGAACAGTGATGATGGTATCAATCCTTTGAAGAGGAGGAGCACAGATGCTGGCATCGATTATCCTAGGCGGAGAGCCACCATTGCTGTAAGTCCAAGAGAAAGAACCAAAGAAACGTAGCATCTAACAATTGAAAGTGCGAAATCTGTCGATCTAGAAAGTCTAGATGTGATGGAACAAAGCCAAAATGTAAGCTCTGCACAGAGCTTGGGGCAGATTGCATTTACCGGGAGCCTGGGATAAAGCTTGATGCTGGAGACAAGCTCATCCTGGAACACCTCACTCGCATTGAAGGCTTACTGCAGAACAATCTTGTCGGACAAGCCTCGAACATGGCAATCTCCACTGGCTCGCCATCAATCAATGGAGCCACGACAATCAGCAATGAGGACATCATGATGCAAACCACCAGCAACTTCGTGTCCATGATCCCTGCCACAGGCCTTGGCACGTGGACCACTCCAACAAACATCTCAACGATGCCCAAAATACATACTAATGCCGCTTTGCATCTACTGCAATGGCCGTTGATTCGGGATCTTGTGTCTAGACCCTACGATCCACAGATAATGCTTCAACTTGAGATGGCACGGGAACCTCTTGTTCTATCCAAGACACCTTGCCTGGATTTGTCGAATACCTCGGCATATATCGAAGCTTTCTTTTCCAAAGTAAACGTGTGGTATGCTTGTGTCAATCCTTACAACTGGACGAATCACTATCGGATCGCTTTATCCAATGGATTTCGCGAGGGACCAGAAAGCTGCATCGTTTTGTTGGTCCTGGCTCTTGGCCAAGCGAGCTGCAGCTCGAGCATCTCTAGAGTGCCACCAAGCGAAGACCCTCCTGGACTTCCTTATTTTGCAGCTGCATGGGCTCTCCTCCCTGGTCTCATGACGAGAAACTCGGTCCTTTCTGCACAATGCACTGTCCTGGCCTCAGCATACCTTTTCTATCTTGTCCGACCCTTGGAAGCCTGGACGCTTCTCAGTAGTACCAGCACCAAGCTTCAGCTTCTTCTCAGTGCACCAGGAAGAGTTCCGCCCAAACAGCGAGAACTCTGCGAGCGAGTCTACTGGAACTCACTGTTGTTCGAGAGCGATCTGTTAGCTGAAATGGACCTTCCACATTCGGGAATCGTCCAATATGAAGAGCTCGTCGGTCTTCCTGGAGGCTTCGAGCCCGAAGAAGAAGAAGGTGTCGGCCGAGATGACCTCTGGTACTTCTTAGCCGAGATCGCCCTCCGACGACTTCTCAATCGCGTGAGCCAGCTCATCTACTCGAAAGATTCCATGGCATCGACACAAAGTCTCGAGCCGGTAGTAGCAGAGCTGGATTTTCAATTAGCGCAGTGGTACGAAAGCCTGCCTGTTGCACTACAGTTTCCCTACAGTCGAAATATGCTTGCCGACCCTGTTCAAACTGTGCTACGATTACGTTACTTCGCTTGCCGAACAATCATCTTCAGACCTTATATTCTCGCGGTTCTGGATAATGAGCAAGCAGCTATGGACCCATCCGTCCGTGAAAACTGCCGCAAATGCCTTGAAGCTTCGATCCGGCAGCTGGAGCATATCACTGCACAGTGAGTACCAAGCACCGATATATTTCGAGGATTCGCTAACACAAAGTAGTCATGCAGGTCATATGCCATACTTATGGCAGGGAGCTTTGTCTATTGTATCACAAACCCTTCTTCTTATGGGCGCTACTATGTCGCCTTCACTTTCCAGCATTATTGCTACACTGGTTCCGCACATGGATACCGTCGATCAGATCATCAACGACGTGGTCATGGAGATCGAGCGCTATGCACATCTAGCACCCAGCCTCAGTCTCTCCGCTGAAATTATTCGCGAAGCTGAGATGAGACGTCGCAGCTACTTGGGAGGATAAAACTTCGGCCTCTGAAAGATATGTTACGAACCGGCACGCCAGCACATCACGCCATGACAAGCCTGATCCGGTGTGTATTAAGACAACACAAACCAATCTCTCGAAACTCCAACATTGCTTGCGAAGAAAATTTGTGTGAGAGGGAGAAGGCCCGATCAAGCTCACAATGGGTTGGAAAATTCGCAACATATTGATCTCCAATAGATCCAAAGCAGCCGAAACTGGAGCAACTCGCGCAAAAAAGCGAAGTAAGGAAACATGTCTTTGAGTATGGTTGTCTATTGTGTTCCTGAAGGACTTGCGGTCCGACTGCCCGACATACCTGTCTCGCACCCCACAGTGTCTTGAAAGCTCAATATAAATACTTCAGGGCTGCACACGATGTGCGTCATTTGCACCGCCACAATCAAAATACACTGGTGGACGGAGACAAATTCATGGGAGAAATTAGGATTGGTGTAAATCTTGGCTTTTGGCTGAAGGTCTTCCCAGCAGCCACGCGATGCTACTCGCTTCAATTTACAAGTCATGTGGGGCTCTGATGATGATAAAAATCGGACTCAGAGCGGCTTCATAGTCTTAAGTTGGGCACAGATGAGCGAAGTGATTTGATTTAGGCATGAATGGACTTGCGCATAGCGCAATGATCGTTAGCATAGCATGTTTCTCCTCTACAACCTTGATGGTTGGATGTAAGATTACTTCATTATGGACATTTGTTTGCTCCCATGTAAAATAACCGTGTTTCAAATTATATCGGGGCAAATTTCAGAGTTCAGTGCAGTAGCTCTTCAGAAGAAGCTTGAACCGGCAAGGGACGGCCCGTAATTCTTGAACTTGACCTGCATCTTCCTCCCTTCGAGTATTTCATGACACATATTACATCACAATTTCCACACCAAACGGAATGTCCGCGTGTCTTGAGAAGCGTTAAGTCCAGTGGCACCAGGGCCTCGGATTCCGTTCCTGACATCAAGTAAGCAAGATGCACGCAGGCACACACCCTAAGGTAAGATCGATGTCAAAGATACTTCAGACTATACACTTGAGCCAAAAACATGCTCCTCCATCACAGCAAACTTCCCGGCGGAGCCAGTGTGTACTTGACTTTTGGTGTCTTCACAGGGCGAGTAAGAGATTGCCAGATACTGTCTTAGTAAGGACTTTCAAAGAAGCCAAGGCTAAAAAGACTGTCCGACTGACCCCATAACTCTGACAAACTGCATGGAGGGGATACTTTAGTTCTGGATGTGTACATGTACATACATCCCTTGTTCTCGAGCTGCATACATATATGCAGGCTGACTTAGAGGTTCGGTGATCATTACTCGTGGCGCCTGGGGTATGGTACGACAGGTACATTACCAGGAGGGTCCGGAAGAATAGCAAGCCTCCTGGAACAACTTTCTCGCTTATCTCGGTTACTGCATTAAGCAAGTGCCAAATTTCTTCCCAATATGAACACCGGTATATACCCCTCTTCCTCACGCACCCCTCCTTTGCCATCTATCACCATTCTTCTGCGCCGTGATTCGTCATACGATGTTCGCACTCTGTTTGATGGGAAGATGTAGGTATGATTGGCACCACAATCTCATCTCTGCTAACTGGTGAGCGATTGGCCAAATCGTATCCTTTGGCAAGTGTAGTTCTAGAGTGTAAATAATGTTTCCCGGCTGGGCGGGAAGGACTCATTCAAGCTCGACCGATACAAGCGACTGGTTTCAAATCTTCAGCGTGCACGGTACGATGCTCTGTCATTCTCTTCAGTACGACTCTGTGTAAAGATGCAATCATCCATGTCGTGCACTGTTACTTCTAGGGTTCCCCAGATTTGAGCCTGCTGGGGAATTCCCGTGCAACGTATGACACCTTACATGAATGGTACCCCACGACGTTAGATCATACATGTTCCGGCTGTCACATTACTGCTCAGAAGTCGAAAGCCATGTTTCCATCGCTTGCACATTCGAGATGATCCCATACATGGCTAAATTAGTAAATCGTCAGTGCTGTGTAACAACACAGGCTCTAGCTTACCGTTTAAAGAAATGATCGGCTATAAATAAGTTGAAAGAAACCGTACCCTTCGCTTGGCTGAAGATTCCTGCCACCCGATTACATATCGCCACCTGTGAATGCATCTGTGTCTGAAGTCCGGAGATGGTGTGAGGCTTACGGAACAGCGATGCGATTTGTGATTCTCCGTACCCGTAGAGAATTTTCAATAGCTCCCGCAGCCGCCACTTATTGAAATTCGATCTGCACATCACATGCGGCTCTGTTCTGGCTCGGGGAGGAACTCGACTTCACTGAAATCAGACTAGCTTTAGACTCTGAATTTATTCTCGGTACAGCCGATCCGTACCTGGCAGCCACCAATTTCTTCACACAGGTACTTAGACGAAGTGCATCGGAGTGATGCACCAACTCTCCATTGACTATACATCAAACAAAAGGTACCACCCCTTCATTCTACGCACCATCATCTCCTAGTTCTCCAATGTTGGCTGCATCAGGATCAGTTCTCAAGTGATGAAGTCATGAAAGAGGCTTGCATACAGTCGCCGCTAAGGTGGGATTGTGGCACTGTTATATGTAGGGACCTGTAGTATAGTAGCCTGCATGTGTTTCCACCAACAGCGATTTTCAGGAACAGCCGGTGTCGATGTAACATCATGCAGGGTCCGATTGGCCTGCTTGAGGCGGATAAATAGATGAAACTAAGCGAGCATGTGACCTAGACCCAGGGGTAAGTTCTCGAGATGACGGAGGTAGGCAGTCTCGTAGTGCACATGGCTAGTAAGGTATTCTTGTGTATTTGAACAAAGTCGTGGGTTGTTATTAGATTTCAGTTGTGTTCCTGTCTTGTGTAAGGAAAAGTGATCTGCGGACAGTCCCGTGCTTCTCACCTGCTTCGCATCAATCACTCATCATTTTCGACTATCTTATTCTGAGCTTGGAGCTGTGTGATGGGGAATTACAATCATTGGAAATCTAAAGTTAATGATAATGTCAAGTCCCCTCAATTCGAATTGACTTGCCCCCTTCGCTTTTATTGAAGCTGCTCCATCTTAAGTGCACGGGAGCCCAGCTTTCCAGCACAGGAAACAACCGCAAGTCTCGCTTGTCAATAAGTGGCAGAACCTAAATTGGAAAAATCCATGATTTGATGATTGCTCAATAATGAATGTCTGCAAAGCACGGATATCATCCAGTCCATGGCATCCCAGAGAGCCCTTGCTATGATGGGGAAGTCATATTGCGCCTCCTCAATATGAGTTGACCGCATCTTTTGTCCAGGAATTTCCTATGACAGAAGTTCTGGACATCATCATCATCAAGTATCTTATTAAACCAGTCCTTTCTTAAGATATGACTGTATATCATTAGCCTCGCCTAGTACTTCTTCAGTGTAAGGTCTTTCCCAATCCTATGAGGCGAGCTTGACAGCAATGTTGGTCTTAACATGATCTAGTTATGCTCGAATTGTCCGAGGATGTTGAGCAATATTGCTCTCTGCGCAGGATTTATGTTCCTCTTCCTGACACCCGTAATGTAACTGTTCTCGACATGAAATGCTCCTAATCATGTCATAAAAGTCTTAAGGTCATTTTCCGAGCACAATGCTAATCAACCATTGCTTGCGATCGCCAGGAGCTGACTCGCTCAGCACTTCGATCAGCCTACAGCTCTCTTCTCAACATCGACCCCCCAGCTAGCAGACACTTCATTCGTCAATGCTTCCTATCGGACACACCATATTCTACTTGCTGCACATAGTAGTTCTGGGGTCTTGTAAGCTAATTCCCCTGCCACAGCCTAGCAAACAAGACCGCCACAGCCCAATTGCTGAATCTCCTTACCATCAATGCAAGAGCTCCACACGATGATCCTTGCCATAATGAGCTGACGAACTTCATGAAGCCAAGACTTGGAAGTTAACAGTCTATAAATCTTGAGAGGTAGTCTGGACTTTGTTGCACTTCGCAGTCTTGAGTCCGGTAGACTATTCGGGCAGTCCTGATGATAATTTCCCGGAGTCTACTAAACATATACTACCTGGTACATTACCTCAGAGCCATGTTACTTTAAATCCCCGCTATATAAATGCAAGTTGCTTTGAAAGTATATTAAGGTCAAGTCACTTAAAGCCCCCACTATATAAAGTCAAGTTGCCTCGAAACCCCTGCCATATAAAGGCAAGTTGCTTTGAAGTATACCTCTGGCAATATCTTATACTAACCTCAAATAAGTACGAAGTAACTTGCTTTGAAAGTACAGCTATTTCAAGGCAAGTTGCTTTGAGACCCCTGCTATATAGAGGCAAGTTACTTTGAGATTATCTTGAACGCTAATTGCTTTAAAACCCCCGCTATATAAAGGCAAGTTGCTTTAAGACCTCTATTATCTAGTTGCTTTGAAACCTCTACTATATCAGTTCAAGTTGCTTTGAAACCCCTACTATATAGAGTCAAGTTGCTCTGAAAACACGGCCCTTTCAAGGCAAGTTGCTTTGACGCATACCCCCAGCTATATCTTATACCAACCTGAGATGAGTAATTAGGTGCGAAGCAACTTGCTTTGAAAACACGCCTATTTCAAGTCAAGTTGCTCTGAGAATATCTTAAAGTCAAGCTGCTTTGAGATTAAATTGAAGTTAAGTTGCTTTAATATATAGTCCTAGCTAAATCTGAGATAGGTACCTAGGTACGAAGTAACCTGCCTTAGAATATCCGTATTTGTAAAGCAATCTGATCAGTATCTATCTAGTATACTTGAATAATTTAATTATAGCCGAAGGCATATATCAAAGCAACTTATCTTTATATAGCGGGGGTGTCAAAGCAGCTTGACGTTATATAGCGCCCCCCGGTTTCAAAGCAACTTGCTCTGATTTGGCGGGGTTTTCAAGTCAATATGACTCCGAGGTAATCCTAAAGCAACTTGCTCTAATTTAGCGGGGTTTTCAAGTCAACTTGACTTCATATATATAGTAGGGATTTCAAAGTAAACTAATATAGCTTCGAGGTAATTCTAACGCAACTTGCTCTAGTTTGGCGGAGGTTTTAAAGTAACTTAACGTCATCTAGCGAGGGTTTTAAATACTAGCCTTTAGATAATTACAAAGCAACTTGCTTTGAAAACACGGCTATTTCAAGATAAGTTGCTTTAAGATTATCTTGAAGTCAAGTTGCTTTGGAAATACAGCTATTGCATGGCAACTTCCTTTGAGACCCCTGCTATATAGAGGCAAGTTGCTTTGAACTCCCTGCTATATAAAGTCAAGTTGCTTTGAAAACACAGCTATTTCAAACTAAGTTGCTTTGAGATTATCTTGAAGGCTAGTTGCTTTAAAACCCCGCTATATGAAGTCAAGTTACTTTAAGATTATCTTAAAGTCAGGTTGCCTTGAAAACACAGCTATTTCAATTCCAGTTGCTTTGAAGTATACCCCTAGCTAAATCTTAAGTACCTAGGTACAAAGTAACTTGCTTTGAAAACACGGCTATTTCAAGACAAGTTGCTTTGAGTTTATCATGAAGTCAAGTTAATTTAAGAATACGGCTATTTCAATTCCAGTTGCCTTGATATATATCACTTGCTATATCTTATACTAACCTGAGATATGAACAAAGCAACTTTCTTTGAAAACAGGGCTATTTCAAGGCAAGTTGCTTCGAGATTAGCTTAAAGTCAAGTTGCTCTGAAAATATGGCTATTTCGAGGCAAGTTGCTTTGACATGTGCCTTCGGCTATAATTAAATTATTCAAGTATACTAGATAGATACTATTGAACTTGCTTTAGATATACATATATTTTAAGGCAAGTTGCTTTGAAGTATACCTCTAGCTA
>JACBAH010007397.1:0-29059 GCA_014282315.1 Neospermospora avenae | reverse complement strand
GCGTAGCACCAATAATGTCATTCAACTCCCTCCCCATCCTCGCCGCATACCCCACGCCCTTCACCTCTCCTAACCCAATCAAGGAACCGGCCAATCCGCGTGATCGACGAGACGAGACGAGAGAATTCATGAACATGTTCGCTGCGCAGTAAGCTGCTTGTCCGGAATTGCCCATCACGTCTACGGACGAGCCGAACAGGATGAAGAAATCGAGTGTGTTGTCTGGGAAGAGATCATTCAGGAAGCGCGACCCGTCGACCTTGGGTTTGAGCACGGTTTGGAGTTCGGACAAAGACATATTGGATAGGAGAGTATCGGAGAGCACCATGGCTGCGTTCGCTACTCCGGCGATTGGAGGCAGCGTAGATGTTATTTGTGAGTGGGTTGAGAGGAGGGACGATTGGTTCGAGATATCCCTGGTTATGCTTGTTAGTGTTTGTTCGGATGGAGGGCAACGGGGAGCGGAGAGCTTACATGGCCATCACCCTAACATCGCCTCCCAAGTTCTGCATCTCATCCAACCAGCTCTGCTCAATGCTCGGTTTCCGACTCGTCAGTACGACGTGTTTCGCGCCGTGGTGGATCATCCATTTACACAGCGATCGGCCTAGATTACCTGTTAGGCCAATCAAGAGATATGTTCTGTCAGACTTGAAATGCATGAGCGATTCTGCGCTTTGGACTCTGACAGGGAGCTTATGCTTGCGGTTCCAATTGACAACTTGGAGACCTGGAGATGGAGGAGGCATGTGGGAGAGTAAGACGACCTCAATGACTTCTGGATGTGATATTGAGCTCGTTGATCGGAGATTCGATATCGCGCTCGAAAATGCGATGCTGAGATTGTCGGCGATGCAGTGATGAGATTTTGACTCGACATAATGAGATGCACGACTCAGTAAAGTCGAGCTATCACAACGTCGTACATGGAAAGGCAACAGCATCGAGAATCTGGTCGACGATTCCGAGCCGTCTGAGAAATCCACAAACGCCGAAACCTTGGCTGGGATATTGGATCGCAGCAGACGATCGGATCCGAAAGGATGCATGAAAATCCAATCACTCTTCGCAGAAGAAGGTTCAGTGGTGATAAAGCGTGGCTTTACACCTGTGTAGCGAGCTCTCCTCGTTATGGCATCTGCGAGTAGTAGATCTGGCTCGAATACTAGGAGAGTACTGTCGTTATCGGCCATGCTTACTACTGTTTGTGCCAGCAACTCTGCCGCAATGGCTGTTAATAGGACGGCCTCATCTCCGTCGGCCATGAACCATGGTACTATCCAGCTGGAGGGAGTAGTGATTAAAGTCCCACTCGTTTCGGACAAGGCGATGACTTTCACTCCAACACTAGACGCGTCTCCGATGATAAGGTGGAGGAAGTTCCCAGATCCAACTTTGATAGCCAGCAAAGTCGAATGCGTAACGCGAATCCTAGTACGGTCTCCCATATGTCTAATTGGCTCCTCGACTTGCAAGCGTGCCATTTCGTACGAGGCTCCCGTATGAGCGAGCGTCACATCCACCTCCTCAGTATCAACGTCCTCCTCAATGACTCGTCGGCTAGACATGAGCCTGTCGTTAGCTGCCTTCTCCGGCACCACCCTCGTAACACTCAACCTCCCATCCTCAAGCCACAACTCCGGCTCATTCGACCACATTCTCTTCGGAGCATAGATATCATTCACCCACGTCTCAGCCAGCACAATCCTCAAGAACGCCTCCGCTAATATCTCAGCGCTCAGTTCTTCCTTCCTCGCAGCATCCAGAACCTGAAGCCGCAAATGCGGCATCTCATGTACTAAAGTCCGGCCGATACCGAGTGCCATGTTCGAATGCGGCGAGCTGGATTTGGCTCCTGCTGTGACCCAAAGAAAGGATTTCGAGAGGTTGAGAAGCGATTTGAAGGATTCGAGACGGGAGGATGTTAGGTCGGCGAACATCGGGGCGTCGAGCTCGGTAAGGTTCAGGACGTGGACCATTGAGAAATCGTCTAGTGTGTAGACATCTTCGAGCGATTCCAAGACCGTGATTTTACTTGTCCACGATTGGAGAACGACTTGTAAATCCACGATTAACAGTTTCGTGAACGCTGTTTTCCCACCAACGATGATTATTGAGTCGACTTGAGGCTTCGGTGCAGCCACGGCCAAAGGCTTCTGCAAGAGTTGGATTTCCTCGTCCACGGCAGTAGATACGAATATAGCGACGGGTTGATACACAGATTCCGTTCCAGGCGTCACGGTATCGAGACCTGAAAAGCCGGTCTTGAGAAGTAAGGAGTCCCACTGGCCAGGTGTAATCAACGGGCTCAATTCTCTTCCATCTTCAGCCCCAGCCCACCATCCAGGAACACCGCAGAAGCTGAACCCCACGCGAGAAGCCCCGTTATCGATAGCTTCGAGAACCAGCAGTTTGCCTCCTGGTTTTAGCAGTTTGCGAACATTCTTCAACGTGTTGTCGAGGACTTTAGTGGCGTGGAGAACGTTAGAGGCAATTACTAGATCGTACGAGTAATCGGTAAAGCCTTGGATGTCTGGATCGCGCTCGATGTCGAGCGCTTTGTAGAGTATTCTGTCATGACCTTTAAATGTCTCTTGCGCTTCTTCGAAGAAGCCGACCGAGATGTCGGTGAATGTGTAGGATGAGTATTTGTCGTCGATGTGCTTCAGGATCGATCTGGTGATCCCACCAGTGCCACCGCCTATAGGTGTCAGTAGCGGCTCTCTTAATCGGAATGCACCCACGAACCAATTTCTAGAATTTTAATCAGTGGATACCTGAAAGCGATCTGTGCCGCGAGCAGCCCAGCATACTGATTATACTCTAAGAGCTCCGAGGTTTGGTAGTATAGATCTAGCAGGCTGTCCTGTCTCATATGCTCCAGGATCGAGGTCTCCCCTCTGATGAATGGAATCAACTTTGATCCGACGACATGCAATAGTCTACAATCGACGTCGGCAAGGTAGCTAGATTCGATTAGCAAGCTCTTGACCTCTCCCGTCTTCCTTTTACTTACTGTACTGCAACCATTTGAACATCGGCCAAGGAATCATCCAGCCACTCAACCTTACAAGACTTATGTCTCCCCACCCTCGTCTCGCCAACAACATGCTCCGCAAAAGCCAGAATCCTCTTTCCATGCCAACTCGTACTTTCCCGCTCTTCCAGCGTCACCGAATCCAGCAACTGCTTCAGATAAAACAAACAGATCCTCTCCAAAACCTCCGCTTTCCGCATCGCCGCTTCGGGAAACTCGGTCTTCCGATACACGAGTGCGGCATCCGGCTCCGCCGTCCCCCAAACCAGTTCATGGAACAACATGCGATCGTCTGCTGGCGTGGCCGGCATCAAGGGCTTGACTTCAATGCCTTCGATCTGGCAGATGGCGTTCTTGGTGGCCATGTCGTAGAGCGTGACGTCGCCGCAGAGAGTATCGGCTCCGCTTTCGGCGAGAGAGGCCTCGAAGCCAACGACTGTAGAGTGGGTCTCGAGGTTACCCGAGCAGATGAGAGGGTTGATTCGAAGACTTTGGATGCTGACAGGCACGTGAAGCGTCCAGAGACTGCCGTCACCTGGAGTTCCGAGACATGCGAAAAGGGTCTGGATAGCTGAATCTAAGGTTCCGGGATGCATCATCAGGGAGGAATTCGACACAGTCAAGTTGGCGTCAAAAATGAGTCCTGTTGAGATGTCTAGTTTCTGCTCCAAGAATGAGATGCCTCTGAAGGGTCCGCTGTAGCCGTACCCGACCTTACCGAGCGACTCGTAGAATGTGTCGATGTTTACTTCTCGAAGATCGTTGATGGCGGCCAAGCTCCTCTTTGGGAGAATGGCAACCGATGGCGATCCGAGGTGCAAGACAAGTGTGCCTGAGCTGACGAGAACAAGTGAGCCAGTGTCTCTGCTCAAGCAAGCATGACAGGTAAAGTCAGCCGTCAGTACATCACTTTTCACGTTCGAAGAGACATTAGTAACACCGAACAAAACCTCCACTCCAGAATCATCATCATTGATAGGTATTGCTTGGAGGATCGTGAAGTCTTTGATCTCAATCAACCGCACTTCCTTTCCCTTCGTGACGGTCTTGGAAGCTTCGAGCGCCATAACGAGATATCCAGCAGCGGGATAGATAGTCTGACCTTGGATCTGATGGCCGCTAAGCCAAGGGATCTCACTCAATTTGAGATAGTTACGCCATCTGTATTCGCCTTCTGCTTGGTCGCTCGTCGTGATTCCTAATAGCTCGTGTGGCCCTTCCGCGCGACAGCGAGTTTCTCTCGACCCGCGCGACTCGAACCATAATGTACGTTCGTGATCCCAAGGATACGTGGGAAGATCTTTTACCGCCCGAGGCTGCGTAGCCGGGTGGAAGATCCGCTGGAAAGAAGCAACTTCGAATGATTTAGAGCCGAACTGCATCCAGAGCGTGCCCAAGGCGTTTGCGAAAGTTTCGATGCCGGCTTTTCCACGTCCTAGCAGTCCGATATATGCAGGAGGTTTCTTGGACCCGGATTTCTCCTGGATGGTCTGTAAGGCCGGCCCTTTGAGCGCGGGGTGAGGACCGACTTCGAATACGATATCGTATGAACCGTCCACGAGAGAACTTTCCAATGCTTGGGAGACTAGGACGGTTTGTAACATGTTTTCCATCCAGTATGGGCCCAGTAGGACATCGCGAGCATGCATAACTTCTCCTTCATGCACACTGGAATACCACGTGCAGGTACTATCCGACACGGCCAACAAATTGATGTGGCAGTTCTTGAGTGCTTGAAGGTAGGGCTCTGAGCAAGAAATCATGTGATGCGAGTGGTATGCAGTATCGACCTTCAGGATTCTCGCAAAGATCTCTTTCGTCTCAAAGTGTTCTTTGACTTCCTGAACAGCACTTGCATCTCCCGACAGCGTCACACTCGTCGACGAGTTACTAGCCGCGACAACAACTCTTCCACGGAATTGCGGCAGCTGGCAGAACTCAACAGCATCAGCCCGCGATATCCCGACAGCAATCATAGAGCCCTTGGTTCCAGCCCCAGCAAGGTGAGCGAAAAATCCTCGGTAGTACGCGATCTTGATAGCCGCATCAGCAGAGATGAAACCGGCGGCGTATGCTGCACCGATTTCCCCAGACGAGTGCCCTACTACACTCGAGAACTCGATTCCAGCTACTCGCAGATGATCGACTAGGATGATCTGAACGGCCGTACATAACGGCTGTGAGATGATAGCTTCAGCAACACGGGAAGTCGCCGCAGGAGCAGACAGCTCCTTTTCGAGCGACCAGTCTGGTCTGTGTTCTCTGGGTAGGCTAGCTAATGAATTCTCCAGATCTCGAAGCGTCTTCAATCCGAGTGCAGATTTTGAGATCAGATCCCAGCCCATGCCTGGCCATTGAGCTCCTTGCCCAGTGAAGACACCCAAGATTCTTTTTGGCTTGGTAGCAGGACGAGAAGAAACCGCACTCGATGAACCATTTACTCTACGCTCAATTTCATCGTCTAGTTTCACTCTGAGCTCTGCGGTCGTCTGCGCAGTGAAAGAGACTTTGTGCGTAAAGACCGTTCGTCGGGAGAGGAGTGTCCAGGCTAGATCGTTGAGATCAACTTCTGGACTGTTACTCAGATATTGCGAGTAATTGGATAGCAACAACCCCAGCGAGCGTTCCGATGCTGCTGAGAATGTGAATGGAAGTGCAACAATAGATGATATAGATGCTGTCTGCTTTGGTAACTCTGGCGCATTCTCTAGAATCACATGTGCATTTGTACCACCGAAACCAAAACTAGGAGTAGATTAGCTTGGGCTACGAAACTCATGTGGTGGTCAATATACCTGTTTATGCTCGCTCTTCTTACGTCATTGCAAGTAGCGGGCCATTTTTGTGCTATTGTAGGAATTTCCAGGTGATGAATGAAAGGCGCGAGTTTAGGATTAAGAGTTTCGAAATGGAGGTTGGGTGGTATAATTCCATGTTTGACCTTTAGTACGAAATTATGATGTTAGCTAGGTCCCAAAAACAATGAAAAGCAAGAAGTCTTTGCGTTCTGAGTTCTGTCAAGGTGGCTTGCAGCTAAGCGAGTCAAGCGAAGAGTAGAGACAGAAGTGTTGACTTACAGCGAGGGCTGCTTCTAACATTCCAGCAATGCCAGCCGCTCCTTCTGAGTGACCAATTACAGTCTTGATGCTCCCAACAAATATTTTTTCTTTGTCCATATCCTCTTTTTTGCCGAAAAATGTGTTGTGAATCGCTGTTGCTTCGTTTAGATCTCCGACTTTAGTACCCGTCCCATGAGCCTGGAAATATTGCGGCCTATCTTCCGTACGATTGAGATCAAGACCAGCGTTGGCATACGTCTGACGAATCAGATTCACTTGAGCAACCGGATTGGGTACAGTGAGACCCGTCGATCGGCCGCCTTGGTTGACGCTTGTTTCGCGGATAACACATTCTATGTGATCGCCATCGGCAATAGCATCACTAAGTCGTTTCAGCATGACTGCAGCTATACCCTCTCCTCGAGCATAGCCATCGCCCCCTGCATCCCACATTCTGGAACGACCATTTGGAGATAACATGTTCAGCTTGCTCTCAGCAACGAACATCCGCGCACTGAGAATCAAATTGGCTCCCGCAGCCATAGCAACTCGGCAGTCCCCATTTCTCAGGGTTTGGACTGCTTGGTGCACCGCCAGTAAACTCGACGAACATGCACTGTCTATTGTCATCGACGGGCCGGTCCAGTCAAAGAAGTAGGATATTCGGTTCGAAAGAATGCTGCGGGCCGCTCCTGTAGCGCCGTACGTGGGTAGGGTTTCCATGTCTGCGAATATAATCCCAGAATAATCGTCACACATCAATCCAACATAAACAGCTGTAGGAGTTCCTCGCATCTCTTCCATAGTAAGGTTTGCAGATTCCATAGCTTCGAAAACTACTTCGAGAAGTTGCCGCTGCTGAGGGTCCATTGATTCTGCTTCGGCGGTAGATATATTGAAGAACTGAGAGTCAAATTTTCGGACGTCCTCGGATAGGAAGTAGGAATTTTGGACGTTTGATGTCCCATGATGGAAGCCATCTGGATGGTAGAAGCCATTGGCGTTGAATCTACTTGGTGGGATCGGAATAGACAGCTCTCTAGGTTGACTGAGAAGGTCCCATAGCTTTGCAGGGGTGTTTGACTCCCCAGGAAACCTGCAACCAGTGCCTATAATGGCAATGGGCTCATTGGGAGGAATCATCCTGCCGTTCCCGACAGTATGTATCGTGGAGCAGTTTTAGACTTCTCCATGAAAGTAAGATGTAGGGAGTTCGACAAAATACCCAGATTTTGGGCAAGAAAGATAATAGAAAGTCACACAGGACTGAATGGAAAGACTTGTGGACACATAGAGGGGACGAGATCAGCGCGCTGATTAATGGAGAGAGAGGATGATGAGAAGTGAGGATAGCAAGGGAGATGTAGATAAAAGTGCTGAGCTGTGGCGTGACTTCTTCACTTGACATTTGGAAGAGCCAATTGACTCTCCAGCGGCTAGGTAGAAACTTCGAAGCCATGATGTTTCATCGACGATCGATTGCCGCAGCTCGTTCCTGCTTCTTCAGTATCGCCTCGAAGAATGTGTTTAGCCACTTCAGGGAGGCTGTCCGTCAGGTTTAAAGTCTAGTTCCTTCTACGTGCATGGAAGATGTGGAGTTATGACTTGAGACCGATCGAGAATTGCAAACAACATGTCATTTTTTCTGGGAGGAAAAGCTGGACAGCAAATCAAGCCGCACAGTATAGCTGTGATTAAAGTTCGACAACGGGGTTAGGCTTGCTCCGACTTCTCGTCGAATAGACAGTAAGAAGTGTTCAGCCCCACAGTCAACCCATTGTTTAGACATGACAGTAGAGGCGCCCTTTCGCACCAGACTTGGGTCTGAACTAATGCAACGGTGCAAAACGCGGAACAGACGCTCAATGATGATCTCGAGACGTTTGGAGCACATCCTACCGGTCGATATGAAAGGCCGAGACGGGCAATCAAGTTTCCCGAAGAGGGAAAGTCGAAATCACTCGTTTCCAATGCTTTCGTAGCCTTTCTTTTAGGGCACTTCGTGTCACCACCAGACTGGCTGTTCGTGGAGCTGTCTGCAGCCCAGCCTTTCAGTCTCAGAAGGATCGAAGAACCTCCGCAGAATAATCGATTTAGATCTGTATTTCGATCATTCCCTTGCAACGGCCCGCTGTTCGCTGCCGTTCGGCAAGAACCACCCCGCTTGAGTGCATAGAGCTATTCTTCAGCGGCGTCAGGTGAAAGCAAAGGTGACTTTGAGGTACTTCCCAGGGCTGCAATCCAGCTTCACGGCTCCCGGGACAGATCGATACAACTCTGATACCATGGGACGAACAGAGCATAACGATTGGGCTGTTTGCATGCAACAACTCGCTGGGATGTGGTGAGCGTCTCGATTCGTATCGATTTTGCAGTACCACGGTGGATGCTGACTGCTTGGGTGGTACGGCGGGCGTCCTGTAGGAGGTCGTATTGCCTCTGATAGGTTCATTCAGTGCATTTACTAGTTCGTCTCCGCGATGTCGGATGGTATACACACTGTGCCATTGGGCGACAGGACCCCTAGCTACAATCGTGCATAGTAAGACGAACACACCCAGCTTTGATCGGGAAAGGCCGTGAACCATGCAGATGAGATATAGTAAGGGATGTCTATGGCGTTTGTGGCCTCGTGGTATCAGGGTGGAGTTTTCTGGTTATGGCAGGACGACAGTCGAAAGATTCGACATAGAGTAGCGGTGAGAATAGAGTTTTCGATGTGTGATCAAGGTCACGAGCTTGAGCTTTTCTCCGTCATCTATCTTGCACCTACTGATGAGTCGCAGTAGTGGCTCTAATCCATAGCAACTTCTCACTAAATATTGTGTATCCTTACCGGGAAATATCGAAACTCAATCTAAATCCATGGTAAAATTATAGAACAGTTGGGCCTACCATGTCTTGTTCCTAGCTTCGGGCCATACCGGTTAACTTTAAATCGAAGAGCGAGAATCTAGAATCTAGCGATGGAGTATAGCTTAAAAGATAATATAAAGACCTATACGCCAAGGCAATACAACTATGTAAGTAGTATAATTAATCCTGTTTGATTAGAAGCCTCTAGTACCTTGATAGGAAAGAAAATGTCTAGATGAGTTAGTACTCGACGCCTCGAAGCCTAAAGGTCCAGGCTAAAAGTACTTAGCTCGGGGAAGGGCTAGGGTCTGCTCGTGGTAGAGGGCGTTGAACATGAGGTGAGGCACCTGTAGTCGTAAAGCCATAGAGCATACTACGCCTCGACGCCTCTAATTTTCTAAATCTATATAGTCGAACTCCGTAATAGACTACTTTTCAAGTTTGAAGTCCAGGGATGTGGCCCGGAACATAGTTGTAAGACACGGTATGGGCCGCAACGGGATGGCACGGTACAGCGAAATCGCACAGACATTTCATGGATTTGGCCGGTCCTCCTGCACGATAGAGTTTCAATCCTTAGTCCTAACGCTTATTGAAAGAAACAATCTAGTAACTCTTCTCACCTATCAATAGGCCTAAAGTTCGACCGAGCTGTCATCTGACATCTATATGAATCGCCGCATTTCGGATGTTGACGGATGGCTTCAGTGGAAAGTAGCTGGAAGGCGACCCGGAAGAAGCAAAAAGAGATGCATATTTCTTAGTGTAATTTGCATTTCCGGACTCATTAAACAGAACCAGAAATAGCATTACATTGCACACTTTGTAATATTACCTGAAATAGCATTCAACCTCGCTGTCGAGTCATTGCTGACAGAAACAGCGTCTTTGCCTTGTGATGAGTAGGTGACGGAACGTCTTTCTTACTTTGATGAGAACAAGATACTCTCGCTATAATGAAGACATTTCACTGTTGATTCTCATAGGGAAATCCAACCCCTCAGTGATGAGACTTCTTGATGAGACGATAAGAAATGTCTCATCATCTGCAAAAGACCCCATTGAATGTGTCAATCGTCCCGTGCCGTCCGAGTGTAGCTGATTGGCCCATTGTGTGCGAGTAATGCAGCATGCAACGCCAGGGCGGGCCTACCCTTAAAACCACTGAATCATTCGCATCTCGATGAATCCTTCGGTGAACGTCTACGCTACGTAATTCTTTTTGATTTAACGATCATAAGAACAAGTGGAGAGGCTGCTGCGAACTAAGTGTTAGACCGAGGTGACCAAAGCGAGGCAATGTAATAAACTAGTCCCTGACGGTTCACTCAAGAGGCGATCCGGTTATTGGCTTACGCGAGGTGATAGCAAACAAAAAATATAGAAAATATGACAAAAGCACGATGATCGAGTATAGACATGCAAGCGAGCTGTTTTGTTGAGGCATTGTTTGCATGAGAGCACAAATTTTCTTCGGGGTCCCAGCAGATGCAGGGACGAGGAAAGGTCCAGATGATGTGCAGAATCACGACATAACAGTACAGTAGTTGCTGCGTGGCCATGAAATGTAGGCTGAAAACGTATACCCATGGCCAGATCCGGTTCTGGTAGACGAAGAGTATTTTCTGGTCATCGATGCAAGAACGGCATCGCTAAGCAATGACTCGTGTACCTTTCTGTATGCGGATACAATTCATTGGGAAGGGACCCGAGAAATATGATAGGGTTGTCACTTCCCATCATCTTGGAAAGGAGGTGACGGGGTGTCTTGCAACACTGCAGGAATTCCCCAGAATTTCCAGATGTGGAGTTCAAACTGCCGGCTAGAATGCTTTTGTATAACTCGTTTAGCACTTTTCCAAGTCTCCACACTGAAGCTGAATTTCGACGAAAGATGGGAAATCAAGTCTGCTAAATTTCGGTCGTCTAACATGTCTCATCCATCGTCTGATCATGAATAGCGTGTATAGTATGCATCAAGCAGGAAATACCGTATGCATGAATCCCAGATCATCTCGAGAGCCGAGCACTCCTCGTGGCCTCGGCTTGGAATTCGGCCTCCGCTTCTATGTCGCCTTCCAGGATTATTTCATGCCCGTTCCCTTCCAATACAAAATTGCTAGCAATGCAACCAAGAAAGGCGATCCCACTGAGCCCCCAAAAGACAGCACCCACTACACCCTTTCGCAGCCCTACACCATATAAAGCGCCTCCGATGGATGGGCCTAGAGTTCTCCCGGCGCTAGACAGACTTTGACTAACGCCATGCATCGTGCCTAGAACTGATGGATGAGGTGATGCATTGTTGACTAGGATAATCGTGGCAGGTAGAGCGAAGGTCCGGCCAGTAACTTGGACGAAGAGGACAACACAAAGGCATATCCAAACTAGTAGCCCGTCTTTCTCGGCTGGGGGTTTCGTTTTCGATGGTACGATTGATAGATATGGGACAAGAGCATAAGCAATTGGGAAACTATACAAGAATATCCGCCAGCTCTTCACTGTTCCAAGTCTTGTGTTGATGATTGGATAGACGAATAGTTGCATAGCAATGCCGATGACCCCTAGAATGGCCATTGCGAAGCCCACATCGCGAGGAGGCATACCTAGTCCGCCCGTGAAATTGAAAGGGAGGCGGCGGTGAAAACCAGGTGGATCGGTATGCTTAGGATTCGCTACAGGAGTGGACAGAAAAACAAACCATAGCGAATTGAAGGTCCCAAGATGAGTTGCGAGCAGGCCATGCGCCACTAGAGTACAAATGACGTTATGAGTAAAAATTCTTCGGAAGGGTAACTTATTTTCCCATCTCGGAATCGCTCTCTGTCTCGTGGGAGAGGTCGGACTGGCAGGCGCCATTTCGAGGTTCGCCTCGGTTGTAAAGTCGTTACCCGAAACAGCGGAATAGGCGTGTGAGAACTCCTGAGATCGACGACCACGAAACAGCGATTTAAGCTTCCGACTACACTTCATCCCGAGATCTTCGTGATGTCTTATGGAGTCCAATGTCTATCAGGTCAGAGAAATCCATTCGCACCATATCAACAATCACATACCTCAGCGAGCCCGAAAAAAATCCCAATGGTTGCAAAAACCAGGAAGATTGCGCTAATGATGTTGGGCAACGCATAAGGATGTAGTCTGAAAAAATCCATGCGTCCAAACGCACTTGGATATGTTCCAGCTGGATCTGCGAGCATACCACCAAGGATTGGTCCTATGATTACTCCGAGGTTGAACGTCATTGGAAAAAGCAAAAATGCTCTCGACTGATATCTATTCTCCATGTCAGATGCGGTCCAGACAGCCATTTGTATTAGCCACATAGACTTACTTCTTTTCCTGCACAATCTCGGATACCATGGTCCTCATAACACCGATATTACCATTACTTAGTCCCCCAAGTACGCGAAAGAAGATTGCTTGATAGAAGGTTTTGGAAAACCCAAAACCGAGACAAGAGATGGCTGAAACTCTATTGTCAGCTGGAGAGTTTGTACTACCAAAAGGATCCTCGCTCACCTGTCCCAGAAAGTCCAATCAATACTACAAGTTTTCTTCCACCCCTGTCTGAGTCTGATATTCTCCCCCACAGCATCGCAGTCAAAAACTGAGCCCCAGTGAAACTACTCGCCAATACCCCAGCTTGTGTAGCAATTGTAGCATCCGATAGAGTTTCATCGAACGATTTCAACTGGTAGAACATGTATGCCTGAAATATGCGAGATGTTAGCTATTGCTCTATCGTTCTGTAATACTCTATTAAAGTACAAAGGATTGAAGTCTGTCTGACCTGCAACGATGTTTGCACCACAGGCTCGGCAAGTCGGGCCAGTGTCAAGATAATCAATTGCTGCTTATGTGGCAATGACCTCCAAGTCACTACCTCTTCCTTCTCATTATTAACTTCACGAACATCGCCCCTCACTCTATCGTCTATCGTCGCATCATCCTGGTCGATTACGGCGAGGCGATAACCATCGTTATCTGCTCGTCTTTCTGGGAACAATGGTTGAGGCTGATGCCCTGTAAATCGATTTGCCTTGTGGAGAGTCATCGACTTCAGCTAGACTCGCTCGGTTGCGATTTATTCGAAGAGAGAGCCTCCGTCATTATGGAATTTGTATCTGGATTTGAAGCTTCTAAGAGTGGGATTTTTGCGAACTGCGGGCGAATCAGAGACTACTGGTAGCTTAGTGGGGTTCAAGTCAAGCTCGATTCAAGTAGTGGGGTGCCCAGCTCGAAGCCCGGCGGCCTGGATACGAAATTCCATCTATGGCTGATAAATATATGAGCTTTTTGTGTAGACTTTTTGTTGATTATACGATTTTGCCATAAAATTAGATAAAGAGGTCTTAGAGGTGTTAAGATTTCAGAAATATGGGGCTATGGTAAATTCTTGGAAGTGTTGGATTTCACAAATTGCTGCACCTGAATTGAGGCAACGTCCTGGGGTCGCAGTCGCAATACCTCTCAGCACAAAACAAAGAAAACATCGCAACTGCATAATCAAGAGCAAATCTACGAATACAATTGGGATGACATTCAAACGAAGCTGACCCCAAATGATTCTCGGATTATTAAGAACACCATTACACGTAGAAGAAATACTCGTAACTCCTTAGCCAATAAGTCTGAAAAGGAAACCAGAACGTTCTCGAGAAAGCTTAGGAAAAAGTTTTCCAGGAACTTTAAACACGAGGAGATAACTATCAGCGGCTCTTTGCCTTGGATTTCGCTGCACGGCAGACTGTTAAAGATGCTATAGACTGGCGTAAGTCACTTAATTATAACAAAATGTGGAGAAAGTAAACAAAGGCAAGGGGCCCGTGTCTCTGCCCTAGCAAGCGAGTGAGCCCTCGAGGGAATTTGAACAGAGCCGAAGAACTTTGATATCATCTTGATACAGATAAAAACTCTGTAGGAAGAGTAAAAGCCCCAGATCTTACAGAAAATTTCACGCAGTTGCATGCATTCTCCTTCACATGCCGTCCGAAACCCGGGGCTGATTCAATTCTTGACCAGCCAGGTAGACGCATCCTGAATGTAATCCTTTGGTAAAATTATCAAACATTTTTATGACTTTAGAAAACTTCCTTAATAACTTCCTTAATACTTTCGTGACTTTTGATCCAATATATAGGACATTCAGTAGATTGGTACCATTGAGATGAGGTGATAGCAAAGATCGTGATCTTTTATGAGATCGTCTATACGCGCTTTTCCTAGGCAGACTAGAAGCGGGTGTTTGGATTCTAAAGATTATGGAACGCTAGATGTCAGTCCAAGTAGGCCTCGAGAAGGGATATCAGCAGCGGGAAAGAGGAGGATAGAGTTTGATCGGATGTTTCTACATTAGAAAATCAGCCAAGGTAATAGCAAAGTGCCAAACGAGAAATGAGAGAAGCAGGAAGTACTCATGCGCCCATCCAACGCAATGCATCATGATGACGGTTGAGTAAATTTTTTTCTGAACGAAAGCAGATATTCATGTCCAATACTTTTGTGTAAGCCGGATGTCTCCTCCAACACCTCCATAAGAAAAACCGGCATCCGTTTTGCTCATTGTACCAGCAGGCATAATCTGTGCGAGTTTGACCGAATATTTGGCGGTGGTAGGAGAACAAGTTCGTCTCGTCTCGCATTAAGATCTGTTAGATTACAGTAGCATTTTGATAACAGCTATCATTCCGATTTTGGCGTTGCCAACATTAGAGCCTTGGTACGAGCATCTAGATTCTAGCTCTTGATCGCGGTCAAGATCGTCCACCCTATCGATCAAGACCACTCGATGATTTTTGCGAAATGGATAGTCAAAGAGTAGTGCTATTTTTGATGAGCTAGTTCAGGAGACGGCATACGAAGTATCGAGTCGAGATTTTCACATAGTGAACTTGTATGCGGCGTGTTTGCTTACATGTTCCACCACGGGTTGAAATGTGATGCAAGTGTAATTCTGCGGTGACAGTAGAACGAGCACCGTGAACAATTGAGGGTCCAAATATCAGAACATACATTTATGTGTACAAAAATAAATCAAGAGTAATTCTGAGTATGAATGGGGTCGTCAGAGTGAAATCGATACTGCGGCAAATCATGTCGGTACTTCAGTTCCTGCAAAAACAAAACAGTCAGGCAACTTAAATCGTAATCTAGTCGCGGAATTTCGAAGAGCGTCAGTGGCGGGTCAAGGCAAGAGAGATTAGGAGCGTACAAGGATTTTAGTCGAGCATGCTATGATCAAATATACATTTTCGTATTTTTTCACATTTCAACATGAAGCAACCATTGTACACGAATTATCTTTCTTATTATCTTTTTTTATCTGTACCTGCACATTATTAAGCTTTCCCCAGAAAATTTCCATTGACCTTCAATTTTGCCAGTATGAGGACTGTCATTCCAAGCAACATTGCCAGGCCTGAGAAGAGCGAGAGGCCAAGATATTGCCACTTGTCGAGCAGTTGGCCATTTATTGGCGAGCCGATCAAACCACTACCGATGTCAGAATCCTGCACATTTGTTTTACCTGACTGAGGGACAGATACAGAAGGTAAAGCTCGGTGATACTGTAGTAGATATGAAAACTTACGCGATGGAGAGGCAGCTCATTACAAAACCCATCACGATACCATACTGCTGAGGTTTAGCAATCTGCGCTGCGCATGCACCTTGGAGCCCTATAACTGCCTAGGGTTAGACTGTTAGTACTTTATACGAAGACAACAGTTCTCTACTTAGCAAAAAGTATAGGAGTGTGTAAAGTCAGGCTTAGAGAATAAACACTCACCCCTGACGCAAAACCATATGCCAAGCTCAGCACTACAATGCTTCTAATACTTATAGCTTTCGTCCAGCACATACACACGATGCCTGACAGGCCAGCAGAAATGATCATGATATTGTATGCACCAATGCGGTCTGCCCATAGACCAGGCAAGATCCTACCGAAGAGCGAAGCTGCATTGATAATGGACACCATATAAAAGCCCATATTAGCATCGAGACCTAGTCCAGCAGTATAAGACGTGATGTAGAAGAAAGGACTGAAGAGTCCAAGATATATGAGGAAGAGCCCCGCTGCTAGAAGGTGAAGGATAGGGCTTTTGAGAATTGAGAGATCGGGCCGAACTTTCAGTTTACTTTCGGGCTCGGGTTGGTTTTTGTTGTCATTCTTGGCAGAAGCTAATGGAGCTGGTACGCGTATGGACAGGATGCAGAATACTAGAAGAGGTATCATCATAAAAGCGCAGATTCGAACTCCCCATCCAAACCCGACAGAGTCGAAGAAATGCTGGAGCGTAATGGGCCAGACTACACCACCCATCGAGGATCCGGATACAGCAATACCCATAGCGACCCCGCGATGTTTCGCAAAGTAACGAGGAATGATTGCGATAGAGGGCAAGACTACAAAAGCTAGCCCAAGACCGAGGACAAGCCCTTGTGCAAGGAAGAACTGATAGTACTCTTTGCAAAGAGAGGTCATGAACAGGCCGAACACAGTTGTTATTGAGCCAATTGTAAGGAGTATCTGTTGTTTGTGGCATTAGTTGATTTAGACATAAGTCAAGGCGCAACATTGTGAAGATTGGTATTCATACCCGAGGTCCATACTTATCGTTCAAGTAACCCACAATGGCAGTCGCGCCAAACATACAGAAAACGTTGAAAGAGCCCAGCCAAGAGATATCAGACGCGGATCTATACGAGAGGATATGTGCTGAGTAGTATTCTTGAAAGATACCAAAGGCGTTGACGAAACCGACGGAGCAAAATAGACCTAGGAAAGAGCCAGTCAAGAGAATGATCGAGCGGAGACTGAAAAGCAGACAATTAGCATGTGAATCTCCGATATAAAGCTCCAAGCAAGGACTGACTTGAATTCTGACGAGACAAAAGCTGGTTCTGCGAAGCATGGAAGATTTGCGATGCGTTGTTTTTCACCTTCATCTCGAGAAGTATCCGAGTCTGTGAGAGATGGTTCTGGTACGGAGCGGTTTCCGAGAGACATATTAGATAATATTAATTTAGGCTTTTGGTAATAGAGAAGAATGATTGGCAGTTGATGGAGTAAATTCTTTTAAGACCCTACCAAGAAAGGAGCAGCTCCAGTATATAACACTACCACCAGCTACTACTGGCCAAGAGCCATCGCGACTATTCCGAGTAACGGAAAGCCGAAAGCGCGCGTCCCATGGAGGAAATCCTGCTGCTTACAAAAACTTGACTACAGGTCCTTTGTTCCAATCCCCGCTTTCGAAATTGTAGGCGGTGCAAAGAGAAATCGGATATTTATTTGCCCATTTACTCATCAAAATAAGCGAAGTCACCAACCAACTGGGCTAGATCACGCTACAGCCGAACACAGCGATTCTGCCAGTTGCCACCGAATAGGGTCATTCTTTCAATTGGACACAAGGTAACTCAGTGGGGCGGACATTTCCATGGAGAATCCGGGCGCTCCGGACATCAACATACATGCGGAGGGAGTTTGAGCCATATACGACTCAACCTCGTACTTTCGAATATCCAGCGTCACAATGAAGCACTCAGCATCACCAGATTTGAAAAGCGGGCGAGAGAAAACGTTTCGTCGACAAGATCCTGTGTCTTGCCTGTTTTGCCGGCGGAAGAAGCTCAAATGTGATAGAGGCGCGCCGTGTTCGAACTGCAGGGCTAGGAAAGTGACATGCTCATCCGTTGGTATGCTTTGTTCTTGATATCACCTTAGAAGAAACTAAAATCCATAGAGGAACAGCAGAATCGTCCACCAAGCGCTTTTTCTTCACTTGGCCAAAGGTAGGAAGTCACAGATAATCTCCGATACTGAGCACATCCATCTTTGGCGAAGCAAGAATCTTCCCACTCTTGTATTCAAGGAAAGTTCTCAGATATCTGTACCACATTGAAATTTTTCTTCGCGTAATGTTTACTGCAGTCTGACAGCAGTTTATAGTCCGAATATCGACCATCTGAATGCTAGGGTTCAAAAACTTGAAGAGCTGTTGATAGCAAAGAGTTCACATGCAACCTTCGCACCCAAAGTAGTGTCCCAGCAACAATCTTGTAAGTTATTCCACTCTGTTTCGCATTGCATTAAATACCTTGTGGTACTTTCCGAGCTTGGGCTACATCACCTCCAGCAAAGATAGGACAGATTTCTAACTCAACGAAGTCATGAAGAGACTTCGTAGTTCGGAGTGTCACTTTGATGATTGGTAATGTATCCAGAAAATTAGTCGCGAAGACATTTATAGGACATTACCAGAACAATACTTCAAAATGGAATGAATGCTTGATAACTTGCCTGAATGGCAAAGCCATGTGCCGAGTCCGCTTCACTTTAGCCAAAACTTCTCAGCTTCGGATGCTGAATTATGTACTGATGCAAAGTATCTAGTACATGGGGGAAATATTTCTTCAACGCAAGACAAAGAACTAACGAAAGCTGTATCTTGGATCGAGACGGATGCATTTGAGCACACCGCTTCGCCCGCGGATGTAAGTCAATCCATTTATGTCAGCGCAACTTAACCCGCTAAGAGTCTAGGATCTGTCTGCATTGGATGCTAAGATCACTGAGAGCTTTGGGTCTTTCATTTTCTCCTTCACGCGTCCCAGAATGGTACCTACTTTCAACCACAATCTGGCCAGACTACTACCTACACGAGCTCAAGGCGATGCACTTTTGGAATACTACCTCGACAACGTCAACTGGATCTACCATGTAGTTCATGCGCCAACTGTCAGGACGAGATTTGATTCTTTATATGTCAGTATCGAGAAGAGTCAGGACCCAGACTATTCTCACCTCGCTTTGATAGCTACGCTCTTTGCACTTAGCGCCTATTTTTCTACTGCAACATCGAAACTGTACTTCAAGCATACCGATGCGATGATCCACTCCCGCCGATGGACTATACTCGCCCAAGAGGCACTATCTGCGGCCAATTGCCTTGCTGAACCAAATGTCGAGACCTTACAAAGCCTTATCCTAATTTCACAGCATATTATGGCGAACATTGGTGCTATAGCAACGATCAAAACACTTTCGGCCACTATCATGCATGCAGCAAGAGCCATGTCACTACACACTATAGATACAGCTCGAAGTAAAAAGCTCCGCGAGAACACGGCCGTGGATCACGTGGATCTGGAAGTGAAGAGGAGGCTTTGGTGGCACATTGCGTCTACAGACTGGTTTTAGACCCAACTCCAAAAGCTGATATGTGCAAAGCTGACTAAGATATCCTAGGCTTCTCTCCTTCATGAGTGGCGCGCAATGTGGAACCTACATGATCCACCCTAACCAGATGCAAACCGACTATCCCAGTAATGTTTGCGACGAAGATATCAGCTCTTTAACTCCCGATTCCTACGCAAAGCCACTCGAAACTCCCACAGAGATGACTTACTCGCTATTTCGCTTCCGATTCTCCACCATATATCGTGAGATGGTTGATGCCGCCTGGGAAATTGGTTCAGACATAGACGATCTTCCTTACGAAACTGTCCTGGAGTTTGATAAGAAAATGAACAGCCTAGCTGCTGATTTCGAGAAGTCGTATGCATCCCTGGGAAAGCTCGCACATGAAGTGCACACGAATCAATATTTGTCGGATGTAAAGAAATTGAGTCTCCTCAGGCAACGAGATATGATGCACTTCGGCCTGCACACCCGATACGCACGACTTCATCGTCCGTATCTTGTTCGTGGTGCGCAGGATCCTCGATACTCCTACAGTAGAATGGTATGCTTGCGATCTGCTCGTACAGTCATTGAGCTTGGCAAATCCATGGTTGGCTCCAGCAAGGAGTTCACCTCCATCAAGATCTGGTTCGTCAACCATCATGTATTTGTATCGGCAGTGATCCTGGTGATGGATTATTGTTTCAATCGAGAAGAGCCAAGGGCGAAAGAGAGAAGGGAAGAAATTTTAGATTGCTTCAAGGTGCTGGAGGGAAGTAAAGATGATAGCAGCACCATTGCTTCGAGAGGGCTGGCGAAGTTGAAGAGCATGCTGTGGGTGAAAAATGACGAAGCTAAGCGGACGGCTATCGTAACGGGACTCGCACCAGATACTCTACAACCTATTGCTCATAACACCCTAAAAAGACGCAATCCGATTGCTGATCCTGCTGAAGCCACCGTACATGCAGCAAAACCCACGGAGCAGATGCAGTATCATAGCGCTGAGCAAGATTTTGCTCACTATGTGGATGCAGATGCACCTATCATGAGTATAAACGACTTCAATACTCATTTCAATTCTAGCTTGAGCCCACAGGCTTCTGGATCGCATGAATCGTGGCCGGTATACGACTATTATTCTTTCGACAATCTCAATTTCGATGTTGATCTCGACGTGAGCCAATTTGAAGCATTATTTCAGGGTATCGATGGTTCAGCCTACAATTAAATTCCTGATCACGAAAGAAGATTTGCAAGTACAGATATCGTTTGAAGACAGTATTACGGTGCTAAGATGGATTTAGTGTCCAGGACGACCAAATAAGCCCTAAAAAAACGGGTATGTAGCACCGCATACGGGGAGTATAGGCTTAATGTAATATCTCCTGACACTCCATTCTCGGCTCCATGCTCAAATTCTCATTCGTGCCAGTTCCCTTTCGCAACCACCCTTCTCTCAGGACATCTCCCTTTTCCCAATTTGGCTCCCAATCTTTCATTTCGCTAAGCAAGACTCCAACCAGAACAGCGACCAGCTTCGGTCCACCTCGCCTCCTAGAAGGACAGATGGGTACTGTCTGCATCTTATCTCTCCCTCCCATTGCATCGTAACAGCTCTAATTTCTGCTCGAATGACCCCCACTCTTTTCCTTCCAAACGGCACGAACGCAATCACACGTCTTACATCCAGACATTCCCCAACCCGTCTCGCAGGTCGGAAAGTCTTGGCATCAGCTCCCCAAATCCTGTTGTCGCGACTAAAAGACTCGATTTCAACACCATCAACACTCCCATCATCTTCTTGCGTGAAGATGCGCGAGGTAAATGAATGGAGACGAAGCGTCTATGCAATGATGTGTTGAGTAGTCATCCCGTCAATTTGACAAGACCATGAAGATTCATTTGGGCATTCTATGAATTGTTCGAAGAGAGTGGTGTCTCTCTCCTTGTTAGAACCGTCACTGAAGAGGATTACGAGTGAAAAGTGAAGGATGGTTCGGTACATGCCAAGATAGGCTGGTAGACAAATTGTCTCTTGGCGCAATCCCTCCTCCGACTTTTTCTATGATTGCAATCGAGACTTATCCTGCGTGGGAAATGACATGGAGCTTGCTGCACAGCGCCATCCCGAGTTGGGATTTCATGCTGCACCGTCTAAAACAGTGAAAATGGAAGTGAGATGAAGCTGCACAGGGGACTTGGAAAGATACCAGAGTTCTTCGATTGATTTTTCAATGAAGCAAAAATTCTCGTCTGAGACTTTCTGGAAGCTCTTTTAAGGATAGAAGATCTTCAGCACAGCTCCTAACACAATGACACAGATTATACCCAGTAGCTTGACGGAGCTTTCATGTGCTTCTTCTCGTTTCCCAGGCCAAAGATACCGCTTGATTGTACTCATCATGACATGTAATCTCGTGGTAACATGGTTTCACGGCCCGCTGTCTAGAGACATTTTCGATCAAAACGATATATAGTAATGTTCGTCTGTGGTATTGAATACGTTTTCAATCCCACAGGCTGCCTGGAGGCCGGTATTCGTTCGAGCTCGTTTCATTAGCGAAATGTTTTGGAGAAGGGCCAGGCATTGCACGATATCTTGAGTAATCCTCAGTCTGGTCTCCGCTATATGGAGTAAGTAGAGGACCAGAATGAGGGTCAGAAAAGAGGTAATGATCAATGGCAACATAGTGGGACACAGGAAATCATTGACCTTTTACAGCAATTTTGTATAATAGGAAAGATCGGATAGTGCAGATATCTTGCAAGAGTAATGCTACTGCTGAGTCCTTAGAAATCTTCAGATAGCACGAGAGATGAGCTGGTGTTACTGAACATTTGTTTCCCATTCACATCATCGACGGGCTATTAATCAGTCAGACACGAAGTGTAACTATCAGAGGCTGTAGCTGCTTGTTCGGGTGATTGATAAAGCCCCTTCCCTCTAGAATATAAGGTAAGTCACAACACAGCAATAAACCATTTTTGGATGATCATTCCTTTCGCACGTGTACGTCATGTGACAAGACAAGTTCTCATCTCAGAGGCACTAAAATTTGCGTGCGGCTGGAAGTGGCATTGTACTCTCAAGTAGGAGGCTGATGTACTAAAATGACAATACAATATTTTAATAGAATATTAATCTGTTATCCTTGCAGACTGATGGGAACCTGAAGGATGAAATATTACATTTGTCAAGTCCACTCCATTCGCTTGAAGCAGCAGCTGAACAAACGCTTTTCAGCCACCATTTTGCACCCGCAATCCCACCACCCGAGTTTTCGCGACATATAAGCTTCGAATAGAGCGCGTGATTCAGCGTTCCGTTCTACCCCGTATCCAACTATATAACAATTACGTTCTTCTCAATGTGTAGACCCACACCGTCCAGACCGATTATAAGCTCGCTTATGGTTTTAGATAACAACAAAAGAAAAGGCGAAGTGGAATTCATGGGCCGTTCAACAATACGTGTTCACAATTAAAGAAGGTACAGAAAGGTCGGACAGTTTGTCGGCAAAGGCATAATGAGAGACAGACATAGGCTTCGGTTCAGCCAGCCAGCTACCTCTCCTCATCCAATCGACCTCCCCTCTTACATAAAGCGATATCTCATTCCCACCCCCCTCGGAGCCCTCGAGCTTTTAGCAGCTGAGCCAACTCACGCATCAACATCCACATCGCGAAAGAAAGCAATTTTGTTCCGTAAGCTCACACGTCTCAAAGCGTCAAACTCGCCATACTAACCCCACAGTAGAACATGGCGGCTTCGGCTCCGCAGCAGTCTTCATTCCCTTCCTAACCTACTTCTGTCAGGCTCAATATCCATGCTACGCACTCTCTTTTCGCGGGCACGGCGCGAGCTGGAAGCCCTCGTATTTCAGAATGGTGTGGGGTTTCAACAAATCAGCGTTCGCGCAAGATCTTCAGACTGGTCTGAAGTTCGTGCAAAGTCTCGAAGCACAAGCTCGACATACGATCGAGAGCCAAGTGGACGATGAGATTGTGCTTGTAGGACATTCGGCAGGCGGTGGAACGATTCAGGACCTCTTGAGCCAGGGGATGGGAAAAGTAGGTGGTTTGGTGATCATGGCTGGCTTTCCAAATTTCGGCGGGTAAGCTTTCTCCTTTATTTACCAAAACCTATGTCATTGTCTGTTATTGTAACTTGAAGCTTAAATTGATATCGTGCAGATGGCGCGTCTACTGGAACTGGTTCATGATGGATCCATGGTTCGTGCCGCGCTACTATGTTCGTGATCTCTGGCATTCTCGCTCCCCACTATCTTCCACAACACTAGTTCACCAAGCTTTCTTCTGTCCCACCTACCCCGTTTCGGAGGTTAAGAATTTCGAAACTTTATTACCAGAGTATGAGTCTATGCTCTGGCCCATACAGATGATGTTTCGATTCGTGGACCTCAAAGAAGTGCTGGGAAATATTGTCGGATGGTCGAAGGGAGGCAAGCGAGTACTTGTTATTGCTGGCGAGAAAGACCCGCTGATGGCACCTGATCTTATGAGACGTATGGCTGCGGAGTACAGTATTGCTGTAAACGAGAACTGGGAGTTTTTAATCGGAGGCGGCCGACAGGCTGGTATGATGGTGAATGAGGCCGAAGATGTGGTTGGGTTTGAGGTTGTGATGGGTTCGGGTCATCATCTGCAGAACGACCTATATCGGGAGGATTGTGCAGAGAGGATTTTGAAGTTTGTGGAGCAGTTGTGATCTGCCCGCCCTTAGATCGTTGAATTGTAATGAAAGCATTCCCACTCCAGATGCGGACATGCCATTAATGTCCCTCACGAGTTACAATAGACCCGATATTTATATCGAATCCTATAGGCAGCAAACATCGAGTGAGACAATGCCTCGAGGCTTTCGGAAACAAATAGCAGTCCAGAAGGAATGAAATATGTGACCTATTTCCATTCGGTCATCATGTAAGCGCAACGGTCACTTCAGAATAGTACGGAAGGAGATGTTGATATTGGTACTTGATGGGTAGTTGATGCTCTTTGTATATTTTCTGAGCGTTTCACGGTCTATCGCTCAACGCCTCGCACTCTATCGCTGTCTATTGACTTGCAAGCATAACTTTGGTATCCTGTACTCATCTATCTACCTGCCTAGGCAGGTGCACATAATCCATCTTGAATATATATCCTTAAACCGATCAAGAATCGAAACAAATTTCAACGAGAAAACAAAGCAATTATTGACCACCGATCTGATGTCTGGGTACAGGTCTGATCCAAGAGACTGACACATTGACAGCGATGGAAATGGCGCCAATAATCCAGATAACCTTGCTGTAGTTCTTTCCGTTGTACCTGAAGATGATCGCAAAGATGATACCTCCCAAATTGCCAGTAGCGCCGACTAGTCCACTCAGGATACCATTAGCGAAAGGATGCACATGGGGCACAACAGCGAAATTAGCTCCGTTAGCAGCATCCATAAAGACGGCCAGACCCGCTACCAGACCGAACATGGTAGCTTCGTGGTGCGGATTGAGTAGACCGATGGCGAGTTCGAAACAGCCCATTGAGACACCGCAGAAGACGAGCCACATCTTTTTACCCCAGACCGAGCCAGTGTATTTGTAGATCACGTCGGCGACGACACCACCGAGGGGGCGGAAGACGACATTCAAAAGACCGAACATGGCTGCCCAGCGGCCAGAGCCGGTTTGCAGAAGGTGGGGGAAATTCTTGAGGTAATAGGAACCGATGATTGAGTTGATTGCGAGTTCACCACCTATTGAATGTTAGTCTAGGCTACCTTATGTTTGAGTAAAAGAGAAGACTTACCAAAGGAGCATGCATATGGAAGAGCCAATGCTAGAGTTTGGAGTGAAAACGCGACGGAGAGACCTTCTTTCAAGGTAGGTGCGACGACAACTTCTCCCTCAGCACGATCGACAGCAGTGCGGGTGTTGACAGCTTCAGGGTCCGACTTCTTCTCCTCGGATGTGGTCTTGGAATCGACCGACTTCTCCATGATAGAGTTGTGGGATGAGTTAGCGACCATAACTCCATCGAGCATTTGATGTCTGTTCTCCCATTTTCCGGCAGGACAGTCCTCTGCTGTGAAGAGGATACCCATGGCAATGGCGGTAATGATGATGAATGGCACGATGAATGCGACTCTCCAAGCGACGTGAGGAGTAAGGCCTTGATTCTTGACGAGAGAATCGAAAATTGCGGGCATGACGAAGTATGTGATACCACCACCTGAATTACCCCAACCGCCAGCCAGGGCATTCGAAGTACCAACTACGTTCTTGTCGAAGAAACCAGTAGACCATACCTGGCAAGGTACGAAGGAGGCACCAAGGACTCCAATGAAGAAACGAAGAACGATGATACCAGTTGGGGATGTCACGAGACCGGCCATGGCTGTCGGGATGGCACCAGCAAGCAAGCAGCCCACGAAGACGTAACGAGGACCGAACTTGTCACATAGAGGCCCGGCGATGAGACGAATGACAAGAGTACCAGTCAAACCCATGATGTTGGAGTTTGCGTATTCATTTTGCGACATGTGGAGATCCTTGCGAATTGTGAGGGTAAGTAATGGTGGGAAGGCATACCACGAGAGGAAGGCCACGAGAAATCCGGACCATGAGAAGAAAAAGGTGCGGCCATATTTATTGATGGGATTCAGAATAGGAATGGATCGTGCCTTTCCATTCAGAGGATTGACTTCTGGCGCAACCCAGAGGTGACTGATCTTGAAAGGCATTGAATATGACTTTTGTGGCCGACCGCAACAAAAGTGGGAGACGATAAAAATTCTCGGTCTCGATATTCTCGTGAGGCTGAACGTGAGATTGAGAATTAATTGTTTTGGCGAGGTCAAGCCCAGGCGGGTAATTCCCAGATGCTGGTTATGAAGCGAAGCGAAGACCGGGCATGCGAATGGGTGACTGGAGATGAAGAGTAATTTACCACGAAGAAAAGGTTACTCATATATAGATTACAATTGATACTGAGTGCGGAGAGATGTGCCATGAATCAACCATGAATGCTGACGATCTCCTTGGAGCCTTACGAGAAGTCCAACCAGACCATCAAAAATTCCTTATCTCTTGTCCTCCTTGGGAGAGATATGATGGTTCCTTCTCCGTGGACTACTGGATAAGCCTCCGTATTTTGTGCTACGGTATATGCTTTATCTGATCCATGCTACACGTATCTCGGTAGTCAAATTTCCTCGAGCAGGGGAGAGGATTTGCATGCTTCTCCAGTATAAAGGTGTGCATGTTCCCCAACCAATTCCACGGAGATCTTCATCCATGAGGTCTGGATGCATGGGAATCGTCGAATTGTTTTTTTGGTAACCGCAGCCATGGGAATGTGTATCTATCTGGGTCTGTGTGGCTGGAACTCACTTGGGCCCAGATCCTCGGAATACGATGAAAAGCGCATCTTGCTTCTTCGATAGGCTTGCTGCTGCATCGAAAGCCTCCAAATATGGATGTATTGAACAAAAAAAACATGTGAAAGATAGGAGCTTCTTCTTCCTATCTCATTCAAATATCGATAAAGGTCGATAATAAGAGCCAGGCGTACGCCATGCGCGCCCTAGTCTCAGTCCCACGCCCAGAGATAACGCTTGTTCCTAGAATTCGTCGATGACATGGTCTAAGGAGCGGGAGGCTTGCTTAGCCGTGCTTTAAAAGATTACCGGTCGGTGCAAGGAGCGCGAGAAGTAATACCCTAGCGCTTGGCAGCTTGTTTGTTTATATCGGTTGTCGCGCGGAGAAGCGACGGAGATGTCAGAACCAGGACCACTTTGCTGATAAGCGATAGTGATGGGTTCTAAGCTAACTTTTTTGTTAAATATTCGAGGATGCCCGCGGATCTTTTGATATATGCGATAAGGAATTTGAAAGTGAGGCAGGGAATTGTTTTTAAGACTTCGAAGCTGAGAATAGGGGGAGGTGAACTTGGACAGATGGAGGCATGCAACTCCGTAGAAGGAAGATAAGTTAGGAAGTCTTCGCGCCAACGACGATGCTATCGAAACAAAACGAACCTCTTGATGATTCAGACTTGTTCTAATTTCTCTGTGGCTTGAGCCGATCTTATGGCGAGCAGCAAACGGAGGCTCGTTTTGTTCACGTGATAAATTGGGGAAACGTGACCCTGTCTGAAAGAGACGATCTGAAATATGTCCCATAAGCATCCTCCATACAGATCATATTGTAGACTCCCTCCTGTGATATAATGTTGAGCATGTGAATCGTTCCTGCAGAGCTAGTCGCTAAATTACCTGCTTTGTACAGGTCAGTACCACTTAGAATGCTCTGTTTCGTGACACAGCCCTGTATGAACGTTATGAAGGAGAAGCAATGCACCCAGATTCTTACTTGCCTGGGTTGTCTTATTGATGCATATGACCTATTCGTGCTGTCTAATAGCCGGTTCCCCTCCAAAAAGCTCGGGACTCGCTTATTGTCGGCGAAAGCAAGTATCCCGCGAAAGTAAGATATCCCGACTTAATAGCTAAGATATTTTCTATATATCAACTCTTTATACTAATTGTACCTAAACCTAATATCTTAGAAGAATAATATTTATTAAATAAAACTAAAAACTAATAAAATCTACATTTTCGGCAATTGAATTAATTATACCCGTATTAGACGAATCTTTAACGTCTACTACTACCTCTTTAGGCTCTAAATCTTCGTACTCCCCTACTACTTCTAGATAGCTATCACCTACTCTAATCTATACCTCCTTCTCCTCCTCCCCTTTCTCGAACTTTATATATACTTAAGCTTTATATACTTATACTAATAGCTCTAGAAACGCCTCCTTAGAGACTAGCGCCTACTCTAATTAAGTAGGTTCTTTCTTAGGGTCACGTATCAGTATAAGGTCTTATAGAGAGGGGAGGTTTCCTACTTTCTTAATATATTCCCTCCGTACTTTCTTATCCTTCCTAGCTTATACCCTATATAGATATAGAGTATTTTTAGCCTTATTTATAGCTATATTCAGCTTTCTTTCGGCTTTTCTAAGAGATTCCCTAGACTCCTACTTATCCTGTATACGAATCTTCTCCCTTAAATTAGTAATACTAGTAGCACCTTCTCCTTTTGTGACGATAGCCTTATATAATTACGGAAGATTCAGTAGGAAAGGTCGCGGAAATATTATAGGAACTTCAGAAACTCTCCGCTATATATATAGAGTACTATCGGAGTAGTATTAGCTTAGTATTAGTATATATATATAAGGGGCTCCTCCTTAGTTTCCTCTACTTCTTTCTTTATCTTTTAGTTTCCTTAGTATTAGACTAATAAGATCGCTCTTAGTCTCCTTACTTATTCTATCTTTACTTATATACCGCCTCGAGTCTTATATTATTATATTAAACTAAAAGATTACGCTCGCCGGAGATAGCCTTATAATACCTTACTCTATATAGCCGAGATTCCAGAGATCTCTTAGATAGCTATAAATCAGGGTTTAATTCAGTATATCGTAAATAGTACTAATAGAGAAGGTCTTAGCTAATACTTCTTTAATAGCCCCCTCGTATAAGGAATTATAGATAGGTTCGAAGTAGTATATATATATATATACCTTAATCTTCTTACCTCTTTTTTTTATATCCCGCTATAATAGCGCCGATATACTACTATTACTGAGATTATATCTTAGTACTAGAAACTAGGAGAATTATCTCGCTTTAGAGAAGTAGAGATTAATACTCCTTAGCTTACTACTAAACTACTAACTTCTTCTTCTCTCTTTATACTACTAGAAAGCTCTCTTACTTTTATAAATATTAATATCGTAATATAGTATAATAATAGTAAGAATAAAAATAAAAATAAGAGAAAGAATAATTAGAAAGATAAAGGTAAGTAGAAAGCTAACTAACCTTATAGT
>JACBAH010007396.1:0-29026 GCA_014282315.1 Neospermospora avenae | reverse complement strand
TGCATATTCACTACAACAGAGGTTGATTCTAGTCTATCTCTTCGAACTCTATAGTAAAATCTATTCAAAGTCAGAGTAAAGTATACTATTACACATTTAATAATATTTAGACGTCATTTCACGATTTAGTCGCGAATCGATAGTGCCTAGATTTTGATGCTCCTCCGGATTAACTGGTTCTCCCAGCCCGAAAAAGCCCAATCCTGATGGCAACGTAACGGATACTTGAAGCCGTGTCCACATTATCTAGCGTCTCGCTTAGACCCCTGCAATATCAACATGCGCACCGGGCACTAGCAGTCCCGGTGCCGGGCTATGAATATGTCTTTAGTCCCTAGGCCATCCCCAGCAGAATCCAAACAAGCATCAGAAGGCTGCCTTCAAGTCAGTTTCGGGAGTTCCATCCTCAAAGTAAGCACTAATTATCTTACTTAGATCTTGCCTATCGTTCAATCTTTGACTGACTAAAAGCACAGCATTAGCACCCTTTGCTTGCAATCGCGAAAAACGGAGACATCGAATCACGTCTTCCATCATGCCTACCTTTGGTCAGCTTACTAGGACCATCAATGCTCCCGAGACCCCTACAACACTCCATAAATTCCCGACATTGCCTGGCGAGATCCGCTTAGCCATTTGGAGTCGAGTCGAGCACGAACCCCGAAATATCAGAGTGGTTATTGACGGAATCATTGATGGAATCGTGTCTTTCAAAAACGGTACTATGGTTATGGGCAAGAAGAAGCATACCCTCAGAGGTGTCTGCACGGTACCATCCATGCTACAGGTACGTCACATCGATATTCTGGCACCCTAGCTTAAGACAGTACTTCTACCGGCTGTCCAGCTAGAGAGAAGTATCTAGGAAGAACATTTTGTATACTTCGACAGTACACCGAAGCTTTGCTGATTTCTAGGATCCCAGGTCTGCAACGAAGCTAGATACCACGCCTTGCAACGATACTCTCTTGTCTTTCGGACCCGCCTCTGTGGCCGTCCGGTTTATATCGACTGGAGCCAAGACAGTATCTGCATGATGTCTCCGAGAGCTCTGGACGCCTTCTTCCTCCCTTGTACTGGTCCTCTAATGAGACCAGAAGGTCGAGAGGAGATTCGACTTTTCAAGAGCATGTGTCAGTATCTGATCTTAGGTCATATATCTCTTCCAGGACTTCGTTCAGTCGTACCGAAGGATATGCCAAGGCTTGCTAGACTTGACATGAGTTTGTGTATGTGTCAGGATGATGATCAATGCCCCTGGAAGGTGGAACGAGCACGCTGGAGTTTTAGCCGTCTTTGGAAAGTTGCTCCTTTGGATACGGATGCCATAGAGGTCCGATTCAACTACTGCACTGACTCCGAACTCCGACGACGCGCTGACTGGTCTTTAAATACGTGAGAAAAGAAGGGAGCTAGATCCAGGAGGACAAGTATCTCGGTGCAGCGAAAGTATTGCCGTCAGCTTGTGAAGGAGAGAGAAGTTCCCTGGGGAGTTCTAATGATCGCATTGATCATTGATGGAAGCTGGCATTATGAGGATGGCTGGTCTTACTTTTTCTGTAGTCTTTAGTCGCAGATAGCTGGAAAGATCTTATTTGCAAATGACGTTGAAGCTCGCATACATCAGTACTTGCCGTCGGCTTTATGCTACTGTGTCTGCACCTCATCTGCCCCACTCTCTTGAACCACGCGACTTTAATCATTCTGCTTTACGAAACAAAGGCTTACCCAATGACCTGTAACTTCTTTCAGCTTTTGATAGCTTGGAGCTTTGGAAATCTGTCTTATACTCGAGAACATCTGCCTGCTCCTGCGCGCACCCATTTTGTAAGTTGCTTTCATGACACCTTGAAGGTTCGGTCACAGCCATCCTCGCGTGCCCAGGTCTGTTGAGAAAGTTCCAGCTATATCTAAGCTTCGACTTTTACTGATCCCTTTGAGTGACAGACTGGAGCCTCGATATTAAGTTCTATCGCGCCTTCAAAAGACCGAAATATCGTCTTCCGCTCCCAATACCGCTGCTATGAGCGCCATCATCCAAGCCAGCGACGACCAAGTCAAGCAGCTCGCAGAATTCACTGTCTTCCCCAAATTGCCAAAGGAGCTTCGTCTACAAATAATCGAAACTGTTATCTATGGGACGGATCAGCGTACCTTCGTGCTTTATCATGCTGGACAAGTCACCACTCCTTCACGCAAGAGGCGCAACCCCAAATACAACAGCCCCATCAAGTTTAGCAGTCTCCCTGTTCCAGCCTTATTCCTCGTCAACACTGAGTTTCGTAACGCCGCTTTGAAGTGTTACGACCTGTCCTTCGCCGGTCCCTTCAACAACAGACCAGTCTACTTCAATCACGCCAAGGATGAACTATTCTTCTGTTCCCTAGAGACTTTCCAGGCGATGCGTGATAATTCAAGCAGTTCCGGCTGGAAGAAGCTTGAACGACAGCTACGTTTCTTGGGCATTGATGAGGGGTTCCGTCAAGGCTTTTATAGCTTGTCAATTATCGCACGCTTCCACAAACTGGATGTCTTCACTCACAGAAGCTTTGAAGCAATCAATCGCTCCTGGCATGACGCAGGTGGTAATGCAAGGCTCAAGTCACTATTAGAGGGAAACTGGACCAAGAGTCATGAATACGAGGAGCTTGTGGCTGCAACATACCGAGAGGCAAATTTGATTTCAGAGCCAGTTGTCAAGGAGCTATACGAGCTGCCAAGAGTTGATGCTCTGTCAGATCAGCAGATTGAGGATATTGTCGGATGAGGTGGGTGAAATACCGGTGGCGGAGACACTTATGCATATGTGCTTCCGGGAATTCATGGATAGAATCAGAGCTCTTGGTATTAGAAGGCTGTTTCTAGCACTGCAAGTGCGGTGATTGCGCTTTCTGGAGTCACATGAATTAGAGGGTAGCAGAGAGGTATATGGATACCGTCGACTTAAAGGGGACGCTAATATCGCAACATCCTGCGAGGTAGGGTGCATTGAAATGAAAGTGAAGGAACGCATTACAAAGCTCTTGGATAAAGAATTTTTTGAGCCCTACGTAATTCTTACTGTATATCTGTCTGACATTCTTCTATGAATGGCGCAGTGAATCATCCTTAACGGGGACACACGTGTCTCTTCCAAATAGCCGTCAGATATTATTCAAGTACTACCTTGCATCGTCTTGATTCGATCATCGTAATAGCAATTCCCACCCTTAATCCTAGATTGATGAAAGGTGAAATCGATCGAAGTTGAACACTTGTTGAAAGGCTGAAACAGCTTTTGAACCCTGGTCATTACTGAGAAGTAAGCGCGCTAGTTTACGCGCAACGCCCTCCATCCATCCTTCCCTCCCACATCTCATGAGGTTTTTCTTCAACACTTGGAATCACACCAAAGACAACGGTGACAGCTACTTGCCGAAATGCAACGTCAGTGAAGATCTGGCAAACTGATCTACAACGACCAATATTCTTTTCAGTATGCTTCAGCCTGCGGACGAGTACATTAATGCTATCAATAATAGGGTCACTGATCTGGACTTCGCCCGAGACATCGTACAGCATGCTGCCCATCGAAGACTCGAAAAAAACGCCCACACAGCTGTCCTCACGATTCGATCAGTCGCAATCCCCGAAATGGCCCATCAAGAGCCAACTTCGAATGAAGAATTACGGCCTACCCAAACCTTCCGCCAGTTCCGTTTCCTGCCCCTAGAGCTGCAATACCATATTTTACGCATCGGCTCTCCTACCTCTCGAATGGTCAAAATTCTCGCCGATGACTTCGAGGTTATAGTAACGGATCCGAGTACGAATGAATCAAAGGTCGAGACCGTTCTCCGCGCCAAGGCCAGGATGTGGATCTCACCGATATCTGGAGTTTGCAGACATATTCAAGCATTGGTGAGAGACTATCGTTACATTACTGGGTTTCGCCTCCGTTATATCAAACTCCACATCAACTTCCAACATGATACTCTACTCTTTAAGAATGCGGCCGCTTTGATGTCATTGTTGGGACCGTTGGGAGATTTTGAACGAAGGGATCCAACGAAAGAGGAGAAACTTGTGACTGCCTTCAATGCAAATGGACCCAAGAATGTTGTACTCGCTGGACCTGTCAATGACTACAGAGATATGTACTCGGTCATCAAGCATTTCGCGGTACGTACCTTTTAGCCCTTCAAGTCTCGATCATTCTCCCCTTTGGATAATGATCCCGATCCCGCTTCTGTGGATTTTTATTTTTACCAAACTAATAGAGTTTAGTGGATTGATACATTGATCATGGAGGAGCCTCTTCGCGAAAGAAATACACCACATCGGGTCGTGACTGCTCGGGAAGATGTCATTAGGGATGCTATCGAAGATGTCTGGAGAGAAACCCGTGGCCCAACCCATCAACTGCCATTCCTGAGATTCTTGCCGCGCCAGAATATATCGTTGATGGCCTCAGCCTCAAAATCTTGGATCACACATCCTTGAGCTGAAGGCTTCATGCTGTGAAGGAGGAAGGGAGACCTGTTTGAGATCTGGGCTCGGAAATTCTTCCTGTGATCCGTTGGGTTAGTTGAGTTTGATAGGTTATGCGGCTGAAGCTCGGAACAAGTACGTAGAGTTCTTTGGAAAAGGAGCGGAACTTTCGATAATGAATGTGCTTCAAATCATAGTGAGGACTTGGAACGGCCTGGGAATTTCTCTTAATATCATGAAGTCAATGCAAATTGTCTTTGGTCTATGTTTTAGTGCGAACACAGAATTCTGAACAGTGAATACAGCGAAGTCGAAACGTTGCCGAAGAGATTCGTCTCTGCCAAAAAGATCATCCATATACCTTAATAATGCCATTAAATTATTTTGAAGCTAGAGAAGATGATTCATTAAATATTCCGTGTATTGAAATCAAGTTGCAAAAATGTTGCATAATATTGAAGAGGCAAGACGTCAAAGTCAAACGAACATTCAATGACTCCGATATTTTGAAGCGTCCTGCTTTGCCCTAGAGGAACTTCTCCTGCCTCAAACTTTTAATGCAGCCAAAAATTTGTTTGATGGGTAGTCACTAGTAGCTTAGATCCTCAACATTCTTTCCTCTGGTCACACACAATCCAACCAGCCGGGCACGATATGTCCATAAGGCATCGGTGCTTCTACTACGAGAAACGAAGCCTATGAATAACCCAGATCTTTCCATAAAATATCCTTACACAAGCTGCCCGGCTTGAAAGTATGGTATGGTGGGGACATTTAACAACCCAGTAGAGCCTGCAAGACGGATGTGTTCCATACACCACGAGAAGGCATGATAATTTGAGCTTAGGGTCCTCAGAGATTTAGTATTTCAAAAAGAATGATAGCCTACCTCATGAGCGTTGGAACTTCTTTGTGATTGATTCGTCATGCATGAACGAGATTAGGTATCAATGGGGTGGCTAGGCGGCCTAGGCCCAGGGGCAAATTGTAAACATTTATTGTACCAACCCTTCAAAACCTGAGATAGTTGAGCGATTTATCGCAATCTCAGAAAAAAGAGAGTATAAATTTGTGAGTATCGTCAATATATATTTGGAGATCCTGAAGTCTCTGCCTTCTACCCCCTGAGTCGCAGATGTCTGATCTAAAATTTGTATCCTATGCCCAATTCTCGAGTATACTGCACTTGTGCATATACATCATGGCGTCCTAATTTATGAAGCTGGTATAGATCCTTCACCAATCTTGAAGAATTGCTAGAAAAAGATGATTCTGCTTGCAGGGCAAATGCTTTGTTGACATTCACGGATAGTTTCTGGCAAGTCAATAAACTACTTGAGAAGTGTTTCTGTTAGTATTTTAAATAATGATGAAGTGCGTCTTGAATCAAGTCTCTATCACCTTGACTTAGCGTCTCAGGAGGTAGGGTCTGTATCTATCAACATTCATTATAATCATTGAATCGTACCTTGGTTTAGCGTTGTGTTAAGCGAGCCTAGGTAGCATGAGGTCAATTCAAAATTTCTGACGCAGCTTTTGTCAACCTTCACCTCTTCGAACACAAGCGCGATTGGCAAAACGATCTCGAGACTGGTCTGATAGTATCTCGAGACTAAGAGGTATTTCATACCTTCTGAAAGTTCTCCAAGATGTCCGCAGGTAGTCTTCCAGCAAATATGCCTTGGGACATCGAAAGGTAAACAAACTATGTCAGCTGAGCACTCCCAGTTCAAGAAGCTAACAATCTGCCTATAGCACCAGCGAGATCGAGTACTGGGACTATTCAGAGGACAAATTTGTTTATAGCAACAGTCCACGTGCTAATTACTGGGGCCCCGACCCGGAAATCATTACCTCGAGCCCGGTCACATCTGCCGAAAGCACCCTTGATGTTGCCGACTCTCCCTCATACCTGTCTTTCACCGCGTTCCCTAAGCTACCCAAGGAGCTCCAGATCAAGGTCTGGGAGCGAGGAGCGAACATCCCACGTTCAATCGTTATCGACTACAAGATCGTCTGCAGAGGCAGGAAGAATTTCCAAGCCTTCAAGGTCTCTACCAAGGTTCCAGCCATGCTGCACGCCTGCAGTCTGTCGAGAGAAGTCGGAATGAAGTTCTTCGAAGCAGCTCTCAAGGAGGAACTACACGGGCGCACAATCTATGTCAATTGGAAGGTCGATACGTTCGTGATTCCTCGAGCACCCGCTCTACACCTCTTCTTCGATAGCATCAAAGCTGTGGAGAAATCTCAGCATCTCTACTTAGATACCATGCGAGCTATGGAGGAGTTGAATTTCTATCCTCAATCCCTCACAAGTGCTAAGCAAGTTTCATTGATTCAGAAGATGAAGTCGATTGTGCTTGGTGTTTGTGACTTTTGGCAACTCATCATATGCAAGAGATTGCTCCTTGAATGCAAGAACTTGGAATCAGTCAAGATTAGGTACTTGATGTCGGAGTTTGACTTCCAGAACAAGGAGATGGAGGGTTTCATCGGTCGACTTCCCCAAGGTTTCGCGGAGGTACACAAGGAAAAGCCCAAGCTAGACGCCGAAATCATTTCTAAGCAAGAATTGATTAGATACATGACAGTTGAGGTAAGAGCTTGCCCAGTTGAGGAAACTTCACACGTCTCACAAAGCTAATACACATGACTAGACTATCTGAATCAATTGCGGACGCTCTTTCCTCTAATGCACAGCTCTTGATGTTAGATGGATGTCGGAGGGTTCTGCACTGGAGCTGCAATGATAGACAGACTGCATTGGATATGACAGCTTCATAAGATCTTTGTTTCGGATTCGGTGTGCAATGCAGGATGGATGGAGGAAACAAAGTTTGCTCGGGATGTAACAGAAACGAATTCAATGGATGTCTACTCGTAAATAAGTGTATAATGTGAGGTAATCCTAAGCTTGTCTTCGCAGAAGTCCAAAATTAACTCTGTTAAACCAACGCTTTCCCACAACTTCGAAAATTGCTTTCGTACGCATGCCCAGTAACTAGCTAAAGGTAACAGTTTGAGGACAGTCTGATTGCCTCATGCGAATCAATTTGGAACTTGCATGCATCAGTCCAGACTACCGAAACCACGAGAAGGGTAAACAAATGTGAGGCATGGCTTCAGAGATTGTCTTGAAATACATTTCTATCTTCTTCAAAATCGCGACCCTGATTGTTATTGGGCATTTCTGACAAGCCGAAGACGAATACAGCTAGCCATAGCGGCTATAATACTAACCGAATTGGTTTCAGCTCAGTATCGATTAACTATTTCTTCTATAATAGTTTGAATAATCTCCCTTGGATGTTGAGAATCGGAAATGAATCGAATTTTCCGAGTCAGGTATTGACTATTTACCTAATACGGACTAGTGTCTGGCCGCTTGTATCGCTCGCGAAAATGAAAACCTTCCCACGGTTAGCCGCGGGATCTATTATAGCTTTTAGACCGACCTTTCCAATCACGATACTGATGTATTGGAAATCATTGGAAAATGGACTGGATATGCAGCATGCTATCATCCCACTAGTAAAAATTCGCTGCCACAGCTTCCTTTCAAAAGGCGCCCATTTTGCCAAAATCAGCTTCAACTTCTTCACCACAAAAGATACAACTACAATATTATAACTGCACAAGAATATACAATTTAACGCACATCTTCAGTCCCCAATTGACGCAGCTCCATATTCGATGTGTCATCTGAGAGAGGCACTGCTTTCGACATCGTGTGCGTCTTCTGCAGCAGCGACATCCATTTCTCAATTACCCAGTCCGTATCCACAAATGGCCTCATCAGACATGTTGGAATACGATCAACTTTCCACCGCTATAAGTGTTAGTTGGTCTTGCTTTCCCACACTGTCAATCAAGTGACTAATAAATCACTCCAGGATTCTGGAAATCTTGCTGCTCCTCCTCCAAGCTCGGAAGCGGACGTCGACACTACATTCCCGAAAGGCGGCGTCGCTACTCCAACTTTGGGAGTGAGCGATGACGCTCTAACTCCACAGCCAATTGCCATAGAGCCAAACACCGTAAGTTAGACGGTTTTTCATTACTGAAAGCAAAGTACTGATAAACAGCTATAGTATTATGGAGAAATCGTAGCTCCGATTCCTATCAGCCCAGTCAACGTCGGTACGATTGTCGAAAACTGGGATTTGAGTCGTCATACCGCCTATATGGAGTCTCTCGCGAAGCTCCACAAGGCCCAAGAGGCCAGCGAACATTTCCGTCATGCTCGAGAACTGTTTTATGAGAGAGCCCGTGTCACTGATTGGATCAACAAATATGGTCCTTGGAATCTCACTCAATATAGCGGCAGGAAGTCTGAAGTGCTCGATCCCAAAATCATCGTGAATAGCCGCAACAGAGAGCTTCTCGAGCATTCCACTCCACATGACAGTGTTCCTTGAGTCGAACCTCATGTCGAAAAGTCGCAATAACGACCTTGTTGAGGGTTCGAATCCAGCTCATCGCGACGGAGTAGCAATCAGCCGCGGCCGAATGGCATATCTTGGGTGTCATTGGTGACGGGAGATCTCTCAAAACCGACGAGATATCGACAGTGCCAACAGAAAACTTCTCGAATGTTTCCGTTTACACATTGTACACTCCTGGATTTTGGCCGTCAAACGTTTTCTTCGACTGCCTGCCCTCCAAAATCACTTGATGTAAAAATGAAAACGGTGTCGTTTTGTCTTTTGTAGTCTATGGTTTGGAAGCATAGACCTTGTTGCGTTCTCGCTTGGATAAACCCCTCTCAGCTCTTGACACCAAAGAACGGGGGTTGTAATATCATGTCCGCTTCTGTCGCCATCTCACCTTCTGTATTCACCTTTGATATATTGTGTCTTTAATGAACCAAGATTGCAATATATTGCCGCGAAGGAAACAACTTTTCCCCGATCACGTGCAGTTCGAACTTGAACACCTTCAGCTTCAGCTTCAACTTCAACTTCAAATTCCCAAAGCGCAATATCGCCCAAAATTGCAACAACGCCAACATGGAGGAATCAATGCAGCAGCTTAACCTTCTCGATAAGTTCACCGTCTTCCCCAAGCTTCCTCTTGAGATTCGCCGCAAGATCTGGAGCGAGTCCGCTGAGGAACGAGTCGTTACCGTCAAGGATGCTAGCACCTGGGTCGATGTCGATGGTACTCTGACCTGGGTCTACGGAGTAAAGGCAGGAAATTACACTCTCCCAACTGTGCTGTCTGTCTCCCAGGAGTCCCGTGCCGAGGCCAACAAAATCTACCACTGGACCTTTGATCAACGTCTCGGTCACGCTATCCCTTTCAACTTCAGCCTCGACACCCTCCTGATCGACGGACCTGACGGTGCTTGTACGTTTAATACCTTCATTAATTCTCCTCTTATCAAGGATAAGTACCTCGCTCACGAAGAGCTCAAGCTCATGCATGCCAACCTCCAGACCCTGATCATCGCTGGCGACGACATGTATCTCTATACCTCCGCAGACGTTTCTGGCTTCTACAATCTCCGACTCATCTGTCTTCCATGGAAGAATGATGGTAACGACAATCAGCTCCGAGCCTGGATGCAGGGAATATGGCAGCGTATCCTATTGGATGCCAAGGCAGAACTCACTGCAAAGCTCGAGACCAAACAAGCTGCTATTGAGGCTGCTGCTGAGGAGGAGAAGGCCAAAGTTGAGGCTGTTGCGATGGATATGGATGACGAGGAGAAGAGAGAGGCTTTGCGTAAGGCTGAGACGAAGAAGCACATTCTAGCTATCGAGGAAGGAATAGAGCTGCAGCGTTTGAGAAAGACAAAGACCGAGGTTATGTTCACTAACTGCTATGGCGTCGAGGCCTGGCTTGGTGACGGTATCGAGGTATGCGATGAACTGCGCAGGATTGTCTACGCGGTCCCAAACTAATGAGATTCATAGATTACAAAGCCTATCGTCAAGATCCTCCCCACTTCGAAGTCAGCCAAGCGCTGAGTGTTCTTACCTCACGAAATCGATTCAAACCCGATCCTCCACTACCTGCCTTTTGCAGTGATCCTCAGTGGTAACATTCAAATTACTTGGTTCAGGATGTTCAAGGGTATTTGCTTTGGGAAATTGAATTTCGGTGCATCTGAGCTTGCCAAATTGCTTCGACCCTTTGCGCATACCGGTCGTCTGTCAACATATAGGGACGTGTGGATTGGAGCAAGTCGAGTCTTCTGGTTGGACGGTAAACGATTAAATAGGTCCAAAATAGTCATCGCTGCTTCTTCCTCGCTTCTATCTGCTACGAAAACCTGATTCTGTGTCAAGTGTTGTGGTAGACCTCTTACACATTCTGGTGCACTTGCTGTGAAACACATCTAAGCTGCTCTTGTACAAGTGCTCTGGCAAAATCAATTTTCCAGAGACGAAAATAAGAACAGAATCAATCAAGATGGATCCTTTTGGGAGGATATCATCAAGACGTCTTTCAAATCTGTGTTCACATTGGAGCCTGTGAACGGACCGCACGTGAAAGATTATTGCTCACGTGACGCCAGCGCGTCCCGTACTCCAGACCTCTGCATCCCATTCTTTTGAGAGCTGCGGTGCAAGACTTCTAGGTGAACCTAGGTAATGTCTCTCGATGTCATTTCACCTCGTAATTCAATACACAATCAATGGGTGCCAAGCTACGAGCGCTACTTTCTGCCTGATCCGGCGACATCACAACATTACCAGGCCTGCGTTAGCCTGAACTTCTTTTCTTGAGCATCATCGATATACATTGCTTTTCAATCTTGCGGAGCTGTAATATCGAGAAGTTAACACGATTTCTGATAAGATTCAATGACAATCAGCATTTGAACTCTTATGCATCAGACCTCGGCGTCTCGCTGGAAGTAAATAAACGACAAGCGCATCCGAAGTACTCTGTGCGCGAAGTGAAGAATTTGAAGATACACAAAAGTTCAGCTTCAAACATCTTTCGAGAGACGTCTCTGTATTTTGATACCCACCGCGCAAACATGTACCGCCCATCCAAATTCGACCCCCCGTGGATCGACTTTTTCACTAGACCTTGTCCCTATTTCGTGAAGCAGTTGACGAGCTTCCCTCAGTTTTCGAAGTTGTAAGTCACGTACCCTTCAGGGATTCTATTTCATCTACCTTGATCGCTTACTTACCTGTTATATTCCAGGCCCAAGGAGTTGCAATTGATGATCTGGGAGCTTGCAAAGCCATGCCGACAAGTCATCTCGCTCTCCTGCCCTTCTGTTGTATGGTATCAACGTTACCGGCGCGGAGCCCCACCTCCTAAAATTTGTCTACAATATAGGAGACCTGGTATGCTCAAAGCCACCTACGATGCCAGGATTACCGGTCTTAAGAGCTTCGCTCCTGCTCTGAAGTCTTACCTTCCAGCGCCGGTTCGATTCAACTTCGATCGCGATTTTCTGGAACTGGATATGCATATGATTGAGTGGATTGCCACAGTACATGAAGAGGGAAGAAGTCCTCTCATCGAGCCACCATTAGTCAGGAATTTGGCTGTTACCCATTACCGGCAATTTCGAGGCGAAGACTTGGTACTCATCTGCCAATATTTCAGCGGCCTGGTATCCTTGATGTTGAATGAGCCAGAGAACGACGCAGCCATGGCATCCGAAGGTCTTCCATACGACCTGAATCCGTCACAAGCCGCGATGATTCCTCGTTTCTGCTGGAAGTATCTTGTAAGGCCGATCATGAAAGATATTAGCGGCGTTCGACCTGTTCTTAAGTACTGGCGGCCTCCTGTTTTGACTGTTGGTACACGCATCATGTGGGCTCGAGCTGCAGCCATCCCGATGCATATACAGACATTCGACTGCCAGCCTAACCTCGACCCGGATTCGATGGATTGGTTGCCAACTGCCAATATCCCAACGCTTGCCTACGCACCAGGATTCGAAACTGCGACCGGTCAAATAGCAGCTATGTCTATCCAGCCAAATTATACTCCGAAGTGGTCATGGGAGATACCTATCGGCGCAGAAATGGGTTTAATGATGAGCTGGGTCTTTGAGAAGGATAATCGGCGCACATGTGGCATTGTTTCCAACTATGGAGAGGATCCGGAGAGTTTAGTCTGGCCTGGACGAGTAGGATCGGGTGTCCTACTAAACGATTCATGGTATCTATAGTCTCATCATGATCGGTATAATTATGTACATCTTCTTGTAACAATAATTGCTATTCCAGACTGCCGATTCAACAATATGCTGTGTAAAAGGAGTATATGAGGTGTCTTTTTCCTTGTCTCCCGCTCCAGAAAATAGACTTAGGTAATGAAACTGTGGCGATTCGTGTCTCATAGGATCAGAGTCTGGTGCATTTCCCTTCTCTCTCGGAGGAAGGGAGTTCAATGCCTCTAACAATGAGCCAAGCTACCTCACACGCGCTTGATACTCTACAAATCCCGCTGGACGTCCGATCCCGGAAGTGCTCATTTCTAGATAATAATAGATTCTGCTCTATCCTTTGAAGCTTTTTCTCTTACTTCGGCTTGGCTATATCAATTTTTGAAAAATGGAGGGTTGAACTTTTACTTATGCTTACTTTTGGAATGAGCTGAATCACAAAGACATGGGATCACAAGATACAGAGAGCTGTCGCTCGAAGTGTCCATTTTTGACTTAGATGAATAGAAGGTCTCCTGCATTCTTAACATTGTGATACATACAACAAGGCCTGTGGATCATCGTACCAGGTTCAGAAATTTTCACCATTCTCGTAAAGCTGATCTGACTGAGGGCTGGGATGACTTTTGAGCATCGCTCAGCTCCTCATAGCTAGGCACATTCCAACTTACCTTTCTATCTGCTCCAGTCCCACCTGACTGTCCATAGCCCAAAGCTGCTGCCCATCCAGCAATGGTATGCAGGACACCAATACCAAAACTCGTCTTCGGCAAAAATAATCCTAGCGCGAAACTGCTTCCCTGGGTTTGCGCTACCATCGGACGGAATTTCTCCTCATAGTTTTTACCTCCTTGCACAACTGCCTCCGCAAGCGATGACTTCTCCTTCTTCACCAGCTTTGCAATCTCTCCCGCGAGGATGTATGCTCCAACCATTCCAAGAGTTACGCCTTGGCCATTGATGTTCTGAGAATGTGCTGCATCCCCGATCAAAATCACACGTCCTCTGCACCAGTCTCCAGGCGGCAATCTGATCTCATCCAACCGTGTCGCGTACAAATCATCCGCCAAAGTCGAGTTCTTCAAACCGTCCATAAAACGTTTCGTTTCCCATAGTTCACCTTCAAACAACCCGGCCCAAGCCCTTTTCAGTCCTCCGAGATTACCAGATTTATAGGCATCTTCGAGAACAGGCTGTTTTCCGTAGATCATCATGTATATACGCAAATAATCCGGATTATCTTGTCTCGATCCAATTACCCGGCGGCCGGGGAGAGGACACATGGTCCAGTTCTTAGAGTCTCCTGACGCAGAGGCAATTGTGAAGAATCCGATATGGGCGTTGAGTGAGTGGCGAGGATCTGCTGCACTTGGACCAAGCATTATCTTGCGGATCTGCGAGCCGCTTCCATCTGCGCCAACGACGATGTCAAAGTCTTCTTTGCGGCCGTCTGAGAAGTCAACATGGACCTTTCCGTTGGGTTCATCGAAACTGTCTTGGGTGAAGTCTTTGACTGAGGTGTCGAAGATGTGATGGACATTTGGCTTGTCCTTGGTGAGGTCGTACTTTACTAATATCAGCTATCATTCTGCTGTCGCAAACTTTCGTTCCATGGAATCCTGAAGGGTCTTCAAGCTTACCACTGTATGAACCATATCACCACGCATGATCTCGAACTCTGAGCTGAAGCTTTGTTGTGTAGTATTTGTAGTCGTCGCGGGAAAGAAAGCCGTGCTCCTCCCATGCCGGTCGACAAGCTGCGTGCCCGGTTCGTGGACAGCAACTGCACGAATTGCGGCTTCAATACCCATTCTCTTCATCATTGGTACGCCTTGGCCTCTGATATCAACTTGCTGGCCATAAGCTCTTATGGTACGAGAACGTTCGATAAGTGTTATGTCGGCATTAAGTCGTGAGAGCCAGTAAGCGAGAGAGGGACCGGCGACCCCTCCACCAACAATCAGAACCTTGAAAACCATGATTGAGGTTGTATTCTCCTGGATCACGATATTTATTTGAGATTACAGCGAAATTTGATTGGAAGCAAACTCCCGTTGAGGGATAATCAATTGCTTTTGAAGTCATCTGAAGGGCTCTTATCTCCGTTCCGGACCGCTCTCGACCGACCGGAAACATTCGCTATGCGCACAACAGAATTATATCCCCGGTCAAATGACTCAGCTTCTATCAGCCTCCATGTTCTGTGACAAGTTTCGTACGGTCTGCTCATAGACTATTACAGGTAATTCTGAAGTATTTTGGTCCTTTCAGCAGCCTCGCAAATTTAGCGTTTGGCTAAGAGCGGCACTTTGCGGTAAGGCTTGGCACCGGTCGTGGAAGTTGGCATTTTATGGACTTTTGTGGTAATGGGTCACCTCATTTGCACCGTGGCTTTATGTTAGTTGCAATAGTCGTGCCCTACGCTAACAATATTCTCCATTTCAATCTTTGTCCTTGTCATAGCCAGTAGAGTATGATTTGGAAACACTTCGCAACGAACAGATCTAGAACATCCCGCGATAATCCTGGTAAGCAAGAATTGCACCAGAAGTGTACTTCATATCTTCGTAACTTCGAAGTCTTTATACCTACAAGTACACAGAATCTTCTTGCTGTCAGGGCAGCCGCGGATGGACTGCATGTTTGTTTTACCTGTGGACATTTTGTGGGCAATTCCTGTATACCGTTATTGCAAGAGCTTGTAGCTCAGAGATTCCATAATGATACCTTGCTTCCATTGATATCAATCACAGTTTGACTGGCGAAATTATGTCATCGTGACATGATTTTGGGGTCCTACAGTCACACGACTTCGACATATCCACAGCTCTAACCCAAATCTGCAGTACTGAACCAAATCATACGTCTTTGCTCGAGCGCCTATTTCTTTCTCTCTACCCCACATAATATCTTCTAGACTTTGTGTCGGGGAAAACATAATTCGACGGCTCGATGACGACTAATTCTACGGTGGTTTAGTCAAACCTCTCTGCCGACTAGCTCGGACACCGTTTGGCTAGCACCTCACACAAGAAGGTTCCAACTGAGAGCCTCCCAACTCAGCTCCATCGAGTTTTCTTTTTCGCAGACAAAACTTTTCATAAGAATATAAACGTTCATACTTTCGACGATATAATGACAATTACAGATACGTCACATCCTCACGATCTGCCCGAGGACCCCTCTCCGAGGATAGAAGTCCCCGTTTCCAATTCTGAGAACCCGCTCCCGAACTCAAACCATCTTGTCCTAACTCAAACTCCGATGATGCGATTCCCCGTACCCAACCTTGAAGCTTCAACGTCGGAGCTACCCCGGGAAACCAATCACAGTGAATATCTATATTGCTTACCAGAACTCGAATCATTGGTATCTTAGTATCCGGCCAACCTCTTGCAAATCACTGTACTGTTAAGGACGAATACAACGCTACACTCGAAATGTTGGAAGTTGCTGGTAGTGAGTACGGCAGGATGGCACGGCAATACTACCCCTATTGCTTCGAAACGAATGTCGGCAGATCTCTACGCTTCTATGGCGAAAAAGACATACTACATTTCTACGACTTGAGAGCTTTGGACAAATTCTTCACCGCTGGCGATGGCAAGAATGGCACAGAAATCTCGGCCGTTCGTAAAATAGCCGTCAGTATTCCGCCTTGCGCAGACCCCTTGGATGTGTCGGGGTCACCCTGGCTGCGTCCCAATGGCGAGATAGCTTTGGCTTGGTTGCGATTTGGTGGATTGACCGAAATTATTCTGGTAACGATGGGAGTCATCAGAGACGCGGATCCGGAAAATGCTCAAGGCAGCGGGAGGTCGACTACGTTGACGATCATGATGGATACCCTGACGCTCTCCCAGGATGAATACGTTTTGGAAAGGAGAAGTACCGGATTGTCGCCTGCTGATGTGAGTCCGGTTGTCAAAGTCTCGACGGAAACATGTTTTTCTTTGTTGGAACGATCAGGTCGCTTGACATTGAGAACAATTGATCAGTATCAATGTAAGTTACAGTACTTCTTGTTTGCGTACAGATTCTAATCTTAATTGTCTACAGATGACCTTCACCATGACACCAGATGGTATCAATGGTTCAGTTGCGATTGTACATTCTGTCACGTGCAAGATAGCACGAATTGCTTATTCATCTTTCTGCGAGGGTTATGGAGGTTTTCAGGGGAGATCCAAAATTAGTATCTCAACTCTTTACAGGATATGTATTCGAAAAGCTGGAGTAGCCTGGCTGAAGAATTTTCTTTCATTACTGCTTGTTAGGATTTCTGGCGATTTTTAAAGGCGACACATGTGTCCGCATTCAATGTTTTGATCGCACTCGAAATCACGTGCTGAGAAGTTTTTCTTGCTTTCCTAGAAATTGTTGAAGCTCTCTATTGCAGGTTGAACTTTGGTCATTATAGAGAATTGGGCTTCTCTGTTTACTGTTATTGAAGTCTGTAAAATTCTTTGTAATTGCATGCCTTGCTCGTCCAAAGGTAGAGCAAGAGGTAGTTTATATACATAAAGAGGGGTTTCTAGAACCCTCGATACATCAGAAATCAAGCTCTATTCTGTGGCCTTCGATCTCACGTGATTGGATCACATGAAATCTAACAAAGTCTATTAATGAACTATGCGGATTTCCTAATACTTGTGAATCTTGTCTTTGCTGAGCTCGCTAAGGTTGCCTCTTCGGGAAGTACTTACTTACAGTGAAAATGCTGTCTTCCCACAAACACTTCAAAGAACCCAGACTTCTAGACTCACTCTAATAAGAGGAGCCTGTCTGATGCTACTTCGAAACACTCTTCTCATTACGAATGAACCTGGAATGCACACGAGATGATCGCCAAAGTGGGTCGAGAGCCCCATTCGCACTAGCGCGATTTTCGCTCACCACTACGTCGCCTCCCTCAAATTTCAGCTTCTGCCCTCCATTTCCCTCTCCCATCAGTAACATTATCAAAAGCAGGATAAATTGCGGCACTGTCCTCGAGGTGGACGTTAAGATGGAAAGACAAGATTCAGAGCCAAATTCCGCCGCGCCAGCTGACTCTTTGCGACCAAATCTTCCTGTTGCAGCCCCGCTTCTCTCTGTCGCAATCATTCCTTCCGACATCAGCGCTGTGCGAGAATTCCACTCATTTCCTCGTCTTCCTCTGGCCCTGCAATACATCATCTGGTCTCTCTTCCTTCCGGCTGTCCGATCTCGTCGAGATCGTTGATCGATTCTATACACAGACGCAACTACGCAATAATGCATTGAGAAAAACTACATCTCGGTACCGTCGGCTCGTACCGTCGGCTCCTTCATCAAACTCTTCGGTATCAATCAGGCCTCAAGAGCTCTCGCGATCCACTAATATGGAGATGGACTCGGTGGCCCCATCGATGACTATTGTTAGGTCAGCTAACGCATGGGAGACAGAATATGGTTTGAGGACATAGCGGAATTTTGGAACTTTATTAATCTCAATCAGGGGCCAGCAACAGTCGTAAAGACGATTGTTTGAAAGCAGCATCTCCACTACGAACAGTGCTCCAGAACAGCATTCCCATCAGTTTCCGACACTTCCTGCGGAACTGCCAAACAAAAGCCGGCAGCATGCTCCCGCCAAAGGACGATTAATCGAGATCAGATATGCCACCGTTAAGAAGAGATTCAATCAATCCAACTGTGATTGGCACAGCCTCTGAAAAAGATTTGCTGGCGGAAGTCTGACGCCACTGTGTAAAATTCTTTGTATTTGCATGCCTTGCGCGTCTAAAATTAGAGCAAGAGTTGGTTTACTCACATAAAGAGAGCTTTCCAGAACCCTCGATACATTAGAAATCAAGCTCTATTCTGTGGCCTTCGATCTCACGTGATTGAACCACATGATACCTACCACACTGGAACTCGATCAAGCATGTGAGATTCCCGCAAGGCGATGGAACTTATTATGGGAAATGTGTACTTTGTCGCCGACATAAAAAACCCACTCTGCCGATTGATGGTGCATTCTCAGATTCTTGGTTCCGCCTCAACCACAACCTCGATACATTACATTTCATTGGCGAGCCTGAAATTTCTACAATTTCTACTATTTCCAGAATTCTAGCCTTGGGTCCCAGAAAGAAGCTTTGTTTAAGCGCGGTTCTCGCGCTGTTCGTTTGGTTACTGTATCCCGATTCCTCGAGGATGCAGCATACGAAATCAGTAGGACCTCTGATCCTGGATTTTCGTCATTGGGAAAGGTTGCATGACAGAATCGAGTACATCAGGCTCTATTACAGCCCTTCAAAATCTTAAGGAGCTCATAATAGTGCAACCGGGAATTTCAAAGATGTCGAGGGAGTGTAGGCTACACCGAAACTTCTCTGAACGACAAAGCGAGAAGATGGTCACTCAAGATGTAGGAGATACCGAGGAACGTCTTCAAATTTGAAGATCAATGTTGGGACAAGGTCTCAAGGAATGCGCTTATTTCTTTGTGCTATATGGACATCCGGGTGGCACGTTTTCTCCCTGGTGGTTAGACCCAAAGGTAATCCTTTGGACTGAGAACGAATTCAAGGCTCACTTCAAGTAGGTCTTGCAATAGATACGTCGCTATTAGGACCTCATGGCCCTTCAAATGAGATCTCAGAGGATCTTGTCAGACTACTGGACCTAGCACGACATCCCTCATTGCATGTTTTCAAGGTATTCATCGTCAATTACAACTTCTCAGGACATGATCATAGATAGTTTTCGAATTGAGCTTCTGAAGCCACCATATATACTGCGCCTACTTAACATGTCTACTAGTCGTAGGCTGCGAGCATCATTTATACGCCTGGGCTACGGGGAGAAATATGATTATTGATGAACTTCATGGTCATTCTCTTTCTTTTCTTCTGGGAATAACTGTCTTTGATCTCACCATCTCTATTGTTATGCTGCACTTGACATAATTCTTCGGATCAAAATTTTCCTTTATTGCTATCTCGTGATTTTGCGTTCAATTTATCCTACGGCATCACCCTCTACGACTTCAGTCCAGTATAGTTAAGGCTGAGTGTGTGAACATATACTAGCTTGAACTCCAACGACTCTCTTCGATCATGTCACTTTAAACGACTGTGGAGCGACTCCCTGATCAGATCTTCAGTGGCTCTTACTCCCTTGCTTAAGATTCTCCATTGGGTGGCTTACACCTGATTCACGCAGATCCTTGGAATCACGAGCTTTACCCATCATTTGCTAGAGACAAATCAATACTTCTTAGACCGCCTTCGACTGTCTACCTTGTATCAATATTCACCAATTCAAAACTTTGTCTGAGTGAATCACATAAATCGAGCAAGGAGCAAAGCCTACCACTGGACTGCTTGGCCTATATTTATCAATTTTTCTTCTTCTTTTTCTACATATCTTTCTGTCCCTTACACCTCAACTCCGAAGAGCGGAGAAAAACAACCTCGAGTGTCAGCTCAGCCATGGGGCAATATCACTCAACAAGACGTGTTTACAGACGTTTCACTTCCATTCCGACAATCGTTGACGAGGGGCAGTTCTTTCATCTATTTCCAGAAATACCTGTCGAATTTCAATATCAAATCTGGGAGCATGCCGCCGCAGCTCGACAACTCTTCAACTTTAAATTCAGAGGAGTCGGAGAGAATTACAATTCTTTTGAGGTCAGATCTCGGAAACGGTACAAATACGACAAGGGAGAATTCAAGGCTTGTGCCCTTGATCTAGCCTGCAGAAACTCTCACGAGGCGATGGTGCGTGTTCGTGGTAACGGATACCTGGTCAGCAAGTACCGCGACTGGGGTCATCGAGGCGAGCTTAATCCGGCGTTCTGGTTTCGTTTCTCCCCAGATGTTGATACCATACACTTTCCTGGCTATTCAGAGCTTAAAATATTTGCCTCGAAATGGGCTTTCTCTGCTGGGAAGGATTCTATTCTGGACTCTGGCGCTGCCCCTATCCGCTCTGTCGCTGTCTCAGGATTTCTGGAAAACGGAGAGTTTTGCGTCTTTGGGCTAAATGACCCTCCGGAGTATCAAGGAAGGCCGCCAAATTCTTTTGTCAACATTAGTGGTCGACACAGTATCTATCGATACATCACGTGTAGTCGCATTACACGTCGATGCTACACAGCTATCCAGGACGTAGAACCAGCCTTCCTCACGTTCAAGGGTCTTGAGGAACTCATACTGGTCCATCCAGATATCGCAACGATGTCGGCAAACGCCTGTGTACGGAAAGGTACCCCGAAGATCTTCACAAAGGTGGCAGCAGAAAGCATCGAAGAAACCCAAAAGCATATGCAGATCTGGAAGGAAGGTTATGAGAACGCTTTGAAGGAAGTCACCTCTCATGTATCATGTCCTCGCACAAGGCACTTATTCACTGATAAAGAGGTCCCTTTCTCCCCCTGGTGGTCAGATCCAAAAATCACGTTGATGACCAAGGAAAATTTCAAGGCGCGGTTCAATTAAGAATTTGTATAGAATAGCACAAATGTAGTCATAGCATTGGATTAAAGAAATCATCGTAGGTTACAACATGTGATATATCGAGGAAAAGTGGTTATGAAAGCGTAAACTTTGACTCAATATTATTCCCTTGGATGAAAGAGGCAACTACTCGTCGGCCGAGGATATCTATTCGAACATCTAAGATAAAAGCAACCGTGCTTCCTGAAATCTCTAGAATCATCCATGAGGCTCAATCGGAGTTTGTATCCTGAAGTTCGTTTTTGTGTACCAACCAATGATTTCTTTAAGACAATCAGACTGTATCGAGTAATTAGCAAGTTATTGAAGTAATCATTAAGGTTTCTCCTTGTGATGTGAGTCTGTACCAGTCTGTCGTAGACTATATGGATCATAGAATTCGCTTATTCTACTAATTTCTTTGCTTCATAACACAACTAAGTACTGAAAAATCTGCCATCTAAACATCAGCCATGAGTCGTTCACCCTCAAACACCCGCACCTCCTCCAGGTCTTTCCACCTCTCCAAATACCTTCCAATAGTTCCATCTCTTCCCAAATCTCTCTCCCGAACTCAAAGCCCTCATCTGGGAAAACGCCGCGTCCCAACATCAACTTTTCTCATTCACACTCCACCTCCTCATCGACTCCTTTCCCTAGCCTGACCCTATGGCCTCCCCACTCGATCTCGCCTGGAAAGAATCCAGCTCCGCAATATCTCGTATCCGCGGCCCCGGCTATCTCATCACCAGAATTGACTATCGACCATACCTATCAAGCTTCTGGTCACATTACAACCCCAGGCTAGATATTATCCCCGTTTCTTGTTTGAGAGTTTAATCTTTTTTATAAAGCAATGGTGTCTTTTGAGAGGAAAGAGAAGTCTTTCAAACAGCCGCGCGCGTATGCTCGTTCCCTCGCAGTCCCAGGCATATGTGAGAACGCAGCTTGCGAGAACTGCGGGGATGATCACGATTCAGGGTTGACGGTACAGCGCCAGCCTTTTCTGATCACTCTACCATCTTTGGTGCGCCGTCGCATCTTAAGTTATTTAAAGGACTGGAAGAATTAATATTCGTGCATCCGAAGCTAGAGAGATGAAGAAGGCCATTCCGTGTCCGGCGGGCCATGATACACACAGCACAAATTCGTTACTGGGTCTATGGATGATACGGAGAATATTATGCAGATTTCGAAACTGGCCATAGAGAGATATTTGAAAAGGGTGCCTGATTACGCGGATCAGCCCGCCGTGAGAGGTGGACGTAGAGATCGGGACATTACGTGGTCGTTGTGTTGGACAATCCAATGGTCAGTTTTAGGATTGAGGATGAGTTTAGAGACCGGTTCAATTGAGGATTAGGATGATCCTATTCTTGTGCTCGTGGGTTGTTCTGGACGGCCAACCGCTGAAGAAGGTTGTCAAAGTAAGACCAATATCCTTGATAGCTGCCACTCAATTCGGACCAAGGCAGATTACTCAGAGCTTCAAAGATACCAACGATTTTTTCTATCTTAAACAGTGAGACATTGAGCTATGCTTGGTCCGGAACTTCCTCATGACAAAGCCAGAACAAGTGGAACCATCCTCGATTTTGACAAATTGCTTATCAACTACCATCCCGGGCGCTACGTATTCAGCTTGGGTTTATAGAACTCCATATTATTACACTACTATGTGGATGGTGCCGAACTGGACCATACGAGGCATTCTTCGAAAAAAAACCTCTTACTTTGAATCTTAAACGTTCTTTCGCGCCAAGAGCCAAGTACTTGTTGGCGGAAATAATCCTCTGACCATCGCTCTGCCTCAGTTACGTATACATCAATAGAATTGAACTACAACGGTTGGTAAGCCGGCGAGATCAACAATAAGTGGGTGTGGTGAACAGGCTGAAATTACTCTGGCTAACTGTGCTTACATAAAAATCGATTCTTTGGTACAAAAGAAGCTAGCAAGTTTTGATTTCCGGTGAACCTAGGCGGAGGGTAGGACATGACGGTAATTGGGAGAAAGGAGAGGTATTTCAGTTCTTTTCTAGATGCCTTATCGGCTTTCAACGGCTCAAAATGCAATGCTTCTGCATTTGTTTTGATAGTGTGATTAAGCGAAAACGCCAACCTCATAAATACCCCTTTCTGAAGAATCCAAAAAAGACACTCAGAAACAGAGCCAGCGTATATACATCAGATCTATCTCACTCCCAGAAAATCTAATCGGATATAAAATTTATGTTTTTTTAAAAAGAAAAAGGGCAAAAAACACAAAAAGACGTAGCTTGGAATAGCAAAACTGTCATCAACCACCCTCGGATGTGGGTGAAGTTCTGCTTACAAAACCTAATCTAGTAAGTTTTTTCTCGATATCAGTCTTGAGGGTTGAGTCTCTACTACTCATGTTAAGCAAGTAGTAGGTAGTGAATTCCAGTGGCTACAAAAAGGAGTCACATCAACCCAGGACGGTCGTGCGCTCCAAATTGTGCTGGATTTGAGCTCATTTCGTGATATGTAGGACGTGAGCTAGCGAAGGGGGCATAGGTGGTCAGACTGTAGCATGAAGGACTTTTGTTTGTTAATTGAGAGTTATGAGGAAAGGAGAAGGGCTGGAGATAGGAGTCCTGCGCGGATTCATAGGCCAAACACTTTTGTATTATTCGAGCTCGCACATATCTGATCAGTACTCTAGACACACGCCTGTATATTTGTGGGACACGGCGAGGAACTCGTATGTGGCGGATCAAATACTGCCTTGAAACTTGTCACTTATCAGAGTAATTGATTATTGAACATATAAATGATTTGACAGTGTGGCTTTTGTAACGTCCTGTAAGATATTCGCGAATCTAGAGTCTTGAATAGAGGACATTTACTCAAGTGAGAGTGTAAAGTCATAATAGTACCAGCGGCCTTTGTATAGGAAGTCTCGCTTCGCTGGTGAAAGACTGGATCGGCCTTGGTATTTGAAATGTAATAGCGGGAACTGATGGGCTTAAGTTGTATTTGAATTGGTATTGGCATTGCCAGCTCATCATTACTGAGGGATCCAGATATTAGGTTTGCGTGCATTAAGAGGGAACGGGTACAAGTGATAGTATTCACCACATTATTCTTTTGTACAATCATACATTCATTCCATTAAGCTAATGTCATCTCCTTTTAACATCACATCCCTGTCTCTTCTACGTCCACAACCCGCCCCGCTCAAAAGTCCGTAACCCTCCCGTTATAACTCCAGTCCCCTCTCTCCCCCGTACTGCCCCATCGTAATGGCTCATTCTTCGGTCCTCCCACCTCTCCCGTCTTCGGATTCCTCTCGCCATCAAACTCCGGCTTTGCTCCTCTCCTGATGTCAGGATGCAACTCCTCTCCTTTTCCTGTCGCTGCTACTCTCGCGTTCACTACTTCCGCTTCCACATCTGGAGTTGAAGCTGGCGATTGATTGATTTGTGGACGGGTACGTTGGGGTGCTGTGTTTGTGGTAGAGGAGGCAGATGAGGACGAGGTTTGGGCAGTAGGGTTTACTGTTGTTGTGCGTGGCGTACTGAAAGCCCCAGTGGAGGATTTCTGTAGACGCTCGAATTCTTCTTGTTCTTTTGCTGGGAGGCGGGGTGGTGATGGACCCGTGGAGAAGGCTGGTCTGATGGTTGTTGTGGTGAAGAATCGGCGGGAGGGGAGTAGGAAACGAGGCGGTAGAAGGCGAGACATTTTGGTTCAATTGCCGAAATGAATTGGGCCCTGTACTACTATGCAGGTGAATTATTGGATATCGAGGGAGGGCGTATGGGTTGTTTACTTTATATCCTGTGGCGAGCTCCGTCCGATGATGTTGAATCAAGAGTCTTGGTCCCATGCAGCATTACATAATCCTGCCAATCCTGCCAAGGCGGTGAGCTGCATACAGCCGATCCGCGGGGCGATATTTTGTTGCTGCATCGGACGGGTAAAGGTATTAATTTGCCTTTGACTCATCCCATATTTGCATACCCGTGATACCTTCCACTATATGTTCTCATTTTTCTGCCATTGATTTTCTAAACTCCATCAACACAAATCACAATCATGGAAGGACTCAAGAATAAGTTCGCAGAATGCAAAGAGGAGGGCAGAGTATGTCATACATAACAAACTGACCCCTCTATACCGCTATGTCATAGCTAATATTTCTGTCAACAGCCTGCCCTGGTCACCTATGTTACGGCCGGATATCCTACACCGGAGGAGACAGTGGATGTCATGCTGGGAATGGAAGCTGGTGGTTCAGGTAAATTCTGCCGCAGCTTCAATTTGGACTCTTTTAATCATTGGCAGACGTAATTGAACTCGGTATTCCCTTCACGGATCCCATTGCAGATGGTGTCACAATCCAAAAAGCCAACACAGTACGAGCCACATACTCAATTGAGACTCCACATTCTTACATCTTCAACAGCAAGCTCTCAAAAATGGAGTATCGGTCACGTCCGTTCTACAGATGGTCCGCGATGCACGAAAGAAGGGCTTGACAGTACCAGTACTGTTTATGGGATACTATAACCCGATGTTGAGCTATGGCGAAGAGAAGTTATTGAAGGATTGCAGGGAAGCAGGTGTTAATGGATTCATTGTCGTGGATCTGCCACCCGAGGAGGCTGTCACATTCAGGAATTTCTGTACGAGAGGAGGGTGAGTCAGACTTGGAATTTGCAGAAGTACACTATTTACGATGGACCGCTAACATAATTCTTCGCAGACTGTCATACGTCCCTCTGATAGCCCCAGCCACCTCCGAACCACGAATGAAGCTTCTCTGCAAGCTTGCCGACTCCTTCATATACGTCGTCTCGCGGATGGGTGTCACAGGTGCTACAGGATCTATGAGTACCGGTCTTCCTGATCTGCTGAAAAGGGTCAAGCAATACTCAGGAAACAAGCCAGCAGCTGTCGGGTTCGGTGTTAGCACAAGAGAGCACTTCTTGAGTGTTGCTGAGATTGCAGATGGTGTTGTCATCGGAAGTCAGATCATCATTACTTTATCTGAGTCGAAGGCCGGCGAAGGAGCAAAGAATGTCGAGGAATACTGTGCTAATGTTTGCGGACGACGGAAGAACGTGAATGGGAACGGAAAGCTTACTCGTGAAGTCGGCATTGTCGAGGCGGTTAATGGCGCAAAAGAGCCAAGTGGAGAAAATGTTCATGTCGATGCTATCATCAAGGAAGCAAGCGGCCCAAATCTGGTAGATCAGATTGAAGCCCTCAATACCGATGAGCCGGTAGATCCTGCGTCGATTCCTCAGAGATTTGGAAAGTTTGGTGGACAATACGTACCCGAGTCTCTCATGGACTGCTTACGCGAGGTAGAAGAGGGATTCAACAAGATCAAGGACGACCCTACTTTTTGGGAGGAGTACAGATCGCATTATGAGTGGATGGGACGTCCCGGTCATCTACACTTGGCCGAGAGACTTACCGAGCATGCTGGAGGTGCCAATATCTGGTTGAAGAGAGAAGATCTCAATCATACTGGAAGTCACAAGATCAACAACGCTCTAGGACAAATTCTCTTGGCTAGACGTTTGGGTAAGACCGAGATCATCTGTGAAACTGGTGCCGGACAACATGGTGTAGCTACCGCAACTGTCTGTGCTAAGTTCAACATGAAGTGTACAGTCTATATGGGAGCTGTAAGTCACCCCTCCCCATCTTGCCTACGCCTATACTAACTTCTCCCCAGGAAGACGTAAGACGTCAAGCCCTAAATGTCTTCCGCATCAAGCTGCTCGGCGCTCACGTCGTAGCTGTCGAAGCCGGCTCCCGTACCCTCCGAGACGCCGTCAACGAAGCCATGCGCGCCTGGGTCGTCAAGCTCGACACCACTCACTATATTCTCGGATCGGCCATCGGCCCTCACCCTTTCCCCACCATCGTCCGCACATTCCAATCCGTCATCGGAAACGAGACGAAATCGCAAATGCAAGAGAAGCGCGGAAAGCTCCCTGATGCAGTCGTCGCTTGTGTAGGCGGTGGTTCGAACGCCGTTGGAATGTTCTACCCCTTCTCCAATGACCCATCTGTCAAACTCCTCGGTGTCGAAGCCGGCGGTGATGGAATTGATACCGATCGTCACTCCGCCACTCTTTCAGGCGGTACGATTGGTGTCCTCCACGGCGTACGCACGTACGTCTTGCAAGATAAGAACGGGCAAATCTCAGACACGCACTCCATCTCTGCCGGACTCGACTACCCCGGCGTCGGTCCCGAACTCGCTTCCTGGAAAGACAACGAGCGCGCAAAATTCATTGCTGCTACGGATGCGGAAGCATTCATTGGGTTTAGGATGATTAGTCAGCTGGAAGGTATCATCCCGGCGTTGGAGACGGCACATGCGATTTTTGCGGCGGTGGAGCTGGCGAAGACGATGGAGAAGGGACAGGATATTGTGATTTGTCTGAGTGGGAGGGGAGACAAGGATGTGCAGAGTGTGGCGGACGAGTTGCCTACATTGGGCCCGAAGATTGGTTGGGATCTGAGATTTTAGATGAAGTACCTAGGGAACTCAAGGGTGGATGATTATCTGAGGGTTGTATGTGCGATAGACAAATGACCAGAAATCATGAATTTTCTGTCACGAGAGTAGGTAATGACATTGATATTATCATACATAGCAAGGCGCAGGCGCCTCCCACACAGCTCCTACTGGTATCCATCTCCCCAATCCTCGCCCCTCTTCTCCCTTTCCCTCCTTATCCTCTCCATCCTTTCCCCGTGCCGGTCTCTCATGCCCACCACCAACCCCGCAAACCCAAAAGCTAGAATCGGTCCCGAGAGAAAACAGCAAACCATGAATCTCGCGAGATAGCCACGCGCTATCCATCTCCATTCATTTCTAAAGAATCTTCTTACTTCGGCTATCGGTCCTGGTAGTGTATTAATCTTTGCGTTTGTTGGTGAATAAAATCCAGATCCAGGTTTCGTTTTAGTTTCCGTTTTTTCTTTGTTGAGCCAGATGTCGGATCATACTTGTATGTTTCTGTTACGGGTGCTTCTGAGCGGTAGGCGAACGCTGAGTGGCGGGAGCGGCGCTTTAGTATGCGCTGAACGGTGGTTGCTTCGATGGAGCCACCGGAGCAGGTGTATGAACCACCAGAAGAGTCGTATGAGGAGGAGCAGGAGCAGGATGAGGAGCGGTAGGGTGCGGAGCCCATCCAGGGTGGGAACGTCATTCTGGGGACTGTGGTATGTGCGGTGAGGGATTATGGAGTGCGTGTGAATGCGAGTGGGTATATTGTCTGTAAGTGTAGGTGTATATACGAAGTCGAGTTGTGATGTGCGCTGTTAGAAGCACTAGGTATGATAGACAAGGTGTAGCTAGTGTCCTGGAAATCGTCTTCAGAATAAAGTAGATATATGAGGTAGATATTTACTCATTAGATAGACATAAATTTACGGAGCTTGGGAAAACATGGCGCTGCCTCTGAGCTCAAATGGGTATACTACCTACGCTCCCACCCTTCCCATCAAGACCGAACGCCAGGATAGCAGCAGCCGTTTTGTCCATACCTCCTACAATCGGTCTCTGCTCCTGCTCCCTTTCCTCATCTCCTTGTTCCTCGACAACACTATCTTTGACCGCTTCCGGGAAAGCCGGCACATCAGGCGTAGCAGGTGCGGATGCCGTGTTAGCATTCGTAATCATGCGTTCCGTGATCTGATCAATTTGCTGCTGCTGCTGCTGATTGGATTCGGGTCGTTCTTCATCGACTCTTATGGGAGAAATAGGTTCTGGTATGGGAGCTTCTGCTGCTTCTCTCCTGGGTTTTGGGATTGGGTTTATGTTCACTATCGCTGGTGGTGCCGGTTTCGTACTCGGTTCGGGTTCCTTCTTCTCCTTCTCCATATCCCTCCCCTTCTCTCCATCTCCATTCGACCTCTTCCACCAACTCTTCGTCCCAATCCCTGTAAACCC
>JACBAH010007395.1:0-29022 GCA_014282315.1 Neospermospora avenae | reverse complement strand
CCAAAACCCAATGACCGAAGTTTGGCCGAGCTGTGACAGTTTTGCTTGCCTGTGACATTCGCTTTCCCCGACAGTAAGCGAGCCCCGAGCGAAACTGGAGGTGGGCCGGCTAGTAGTCTGATCCAGCTCTAGATCTCACGCATTTCTGACATCGATCGACAGGGCGTGTTATGCATACTAGGCGTCATTGTATTTACCTTGTCGTCTCTTGAAGGAAAAAGACATCTTGGCAGTGATTTGAAACATTCAACGTAGAAACACAATTGCTTATTTCTTGAAAGATTTCATTCTCTAACGTAACACTCATGATGACATATGCAAATCCTCAAAGATTGCCACAATATAAACATAGATACACCGGATATATTCCCCCTGCGCCTTCAGTCCAGCACGCTCATTTGCTGAACTTGAGATTGAAACATAATAGAATCATACACCCAACTCCAGTTCTCCTATTTCGCAAGCCGTATTATCGACAGTTTACTTTGGTGGTGAACCAGTGGTGAAGCTGGAGTGACTCATGTCAGTAACTGTTCTTTCTATTGCCAGTTGTAGGTTAAAAGAAGGGAACCTACTTGTGCCACAGCTTCCCTATCAATCCTGGGGCTGGTTTCATGTCGTGGAAACTCTCTCGTCGTGCTTGTGCTGAGGCATCACTGCTGTTTCGCTTCTGATTCATGAGGCCTGAGAAGAGTGTACCGCTTTGAGAGCTCTAGTAGCAAAACTCTGTCAGCTTAAATCCGATTCGAATGTATTTTTACTTTGACCTTGGAAGCACTGAGAGACGTGCGAAGAGGACATTACTTACTCTTCGTGCAGCAGATGAAGCACCAACGTTATTGGCTGGAGTGGCCGCGACGCCTTTACCTCCATTGACAGCAGAAGTTGATGATGAAGCAGCCATTTTGTGATGTGAGATTAATTGGATATTCCGTAAGTTGGTATGTATGGTGATGGTGGTGATTGATGTAAGTGATGATTTAAGGGCTGTAGTTCGCAGAAGCAGAGGAGGAAGCTCATTCATATATCACGAACCTCCCCCGCTCTGCACATGCCATGCTTCAAGATCAGAGGAAACTACCTTTTCAATCCGATCCAAACATCATCCGATCTCTATGCAGTCCAGGGAAAGCATTAATAATGACGTTCATCGACCGGCTCACCCATCAGTGCCGCACCCCATCATCGTCTCCAGATTCTCCATACACTCAGCCTCGTACATGGGGATAGCCCTTGACACTCGATAGAACCCCCCTCACAAATGGCACGACCCTTCTTCCAGAACCAATCGAACCAATCAACTCTCTTCTCTCAGGCAAGCCAGACTTTCGATAGATTGTGAAGCATCGACGGGCCATAACCTTACTGGACCCCTCCACACCTCACAGAACCCTACACGACTTCAGTCCCAGATCGTCCACAGTAATCGAACTTAGAAGCCCAATCGAATGCGGACGATTGGAAGGGCAATGGTGCTAAGCACGACCGCTTGTCCCCCGATTGGCGAAAGCGTGTGAAACAAAGAGCCGTCTGGGAAGACAAGATGTCCCAGTCCGGGGAAGTCATGACGAATAGTGGAGCGAAGGGGCTTTCCGAGCTCTTTAGCGCGATCGCGAAGATGCTCTTTGATGTGTTGATCAGATCTTGATAACTTCGGGATATTGTACACGTGGGTATCGTGAGTATGCAAACTGGGTGTTTCCCGTGAACTTGAACGTACCTCTTATGTGATTCGTTAAGATGCGCGAGGTGCAAAGATTGACATAGAGTGTGATACTCCGTGAACATGTGCAAGTATTCCCAAAGCAGACCGTACCCACATTCCCCGAAACTGCCCAACCACAAGCCGTGAATTGATTATGCAGCTTGGAGACCTCCATCTCCGCATCTTGTCGATGGAAGCCGTCTCTCTATCATGCCCTCTTACAATTTCTTGATTTTATAATTTCATCTCCAAGCAAAACCCCCTTCCTTCGATCAAACTCTTCCTTATCCCCCCGTCTGCCTCTAACCGAAACCACAATGCCATCCCATCACATCTGGCAGCTCGAAGCCCCAAGCCGCTCAAACATTCCCTCAAATCCCCCTCCCCTCGAACAGTTCCCAAAGCACAGGCCTCCAGAAAGAAATATGTGTGTGGGACTCGGGAGGCCTCCCACCAGTGCGATGTGCAACAGAAAACGTCGCCCTAGTGTTTTCCCGCCCTTTCATGCACGCTGGCAGTACGTGATTGGAGGGACCTCGAAAGCAGGGCAAAATTGTGCAGAGGGCGCCAGAGAGGGCGGCGTGCGAAGAGCAACAAAACCTTTGAATCTTATTGTTCCGATCAGATGCGCGGTCCAATGGATAATTTGAGGACTTTATGCAAGTGAACATACTAGGTGATGAGTTATTCGAATTTGCTCAGCCTCGAACTTGGACTTGTAGGCAGAGCTGGTCTATCATCAAAGGTTGACACGAGGTATCTATCATACAAAACCATACTCTCATGTAATACACTGCTGCGTTAGGTGATATTCAGGGGTACAGTGCAATCACCGTTTCGAGGATGTTTTGATAAGAGGTGGTATTGGTAACAATTAAGGAACCGACAACGTAATCACAGCCACGTGAAATCACAATTTGTTACGGCCTTTCACTACCCAAGCCTCCTGTACAATCTTTGCCTCATCAACTATTCATCATCATCCACATCAATCCAAACAGATTGGTAACGCCCATAAAAATCCTACTTGTGCTCTGGCTTGACAATCTTGCAGATGAGATCGGAGCCTCCCACCGAATCACCTTCCTTGATCTGGATAGAACCGACCTTACCAGCGTGAGGTGCGGAGATAACCATTTCCTGTTCACCATATTAGATACTGTCTCTCTATGATGCGGGGGGTACTCACCATCTTCATAGCACTGAGAACAGCTATTGGGTCGCCCTTCTTGACCTCGCCACCATCCTTAACCCGGATCTCAACAACAACACCAGACATTGGCGCACCAACCTGGCTGCTGTCTCCAGGATCTGCCTTTGGCCTGCTGGTGTTCTCGACGGCAGCATTGTTGTCGTCGACTGTGACTTGACGGACCTCCCCTGCAAGTTGTTAGCCATCCGATCATCTGCATCTAGACTCGAAGGACTTACCATTCATCTCGTAAAACACTTCTCTTTGGCCAGTGGTATCTGACAAGGGACCAACAGCAAGAAGCTTCAAGATCAGCACTTTACCCTTCTCAAGCTCGACGTGGAACTCTTCTCCAATCTCTGGCCTCGACAAGAAGTATCTGGTTGGGAGGACACTTAAATCACCGTACTTCTGGATGAACTTGCGGTAGTCATCAAAGACCTTGGGGTACATGGCATAACTGGCGACATCACACTCGGTAACGCTTCCATATTTCGTGTGGATATCCTTCTTGATCTTAGCCAGGTCAAGTGGCTCGAGGGTGAGACCAGGTCGCTTATCGAGCTTGCGTCTTCCACGGAGAGCATTGGACCTGAGAGGCTCAGGGAAACCTCCGTATGGTTGACCCATGAGACCCTCGAAGAATTCAAGGACAGAGCCAGGGAAATCGAGCTCGCCAGCCTTCTTCTGAACATCGTCGAAGTTGAGCTTGTTGGACACCATGAATTGAGCCAAATCGCCTACAACCTTTGAGGTTGGGGTGACCTTGACAATATCGCCGAGCAAGTCGTTTGCCTGCTCGTATGCCTTCTTAGTCTCGGCCCATTGAGCACCGAGACCAAGTTGTTGAGCTTGGAACATCATGTTGGTCAATTGTCCACCGGGGATTTCGTGCTCATACACCTCGGGATCTGGGCCATCTGGGATATGTTAGCACAAGCACTGTGTGCACGGTATGAGAAAGGCTTCAACGTACTGAGATGAGCCTCGAAAGGCGAGTACAAGAGGCGAAGCTGAGCCCAATAGGTGTCAATGGCTCGGACGTGGTGAACGTTGAGACCTGGGTAAAGATCGGAACCTTCCAGAGAAGCCAAGACTGCACCAACAGATGGCTGACTGGTCATGCCGCTCAGAGAGTCAGTTGCAGTGTCAACAGCGTCGGCACCGGCATTGGCACACGCAACCATAGAGGCAACACCTGTACCGGCGGAGTCGTGAGTGTGGACGTGGATCGGGAGATCTGGGTACTTCTTGCGGATGGCCCCAATCAATAGAGTCGCGGCTTTGGGTTTCACTGATTACGATGTTAGCTGCTGATCGTAGAAGGGTGGCAGGGTGAGTCCCACAAACGCCGGCCATATCCTTCACACCAAGAATATGAATTTTCATTTTGACAAGCTCATCGACCAAGCTCAGATAGTACTCAAGGTTGTACTTCTTCTTAGGGTTCAGCATGTCTCCCTACACGCAATAGGGGTTAGCAATTTCTCGCCACACAGGTTTTTGCAAAGAAAATCAAGGAGTTCATAAGACATTAAGCAGGGGGGGATTCATACTGAATAGCACACTGTTCCTTCGACAACACCTCCTGCCTTGTGCACTGCCTTAATTCCAACCTCAAGTTGAGCAACATCGTTCAAAGCGTCGAAAATTCGGAAAATATCAACACCGTGCTTCTTGGCTTGCTCGCAGAAATGGAAAATGGCGTTATCTGGCAACGAAGAGTACGCAACACCATTTGCACCACGAAGTAGCATCTGGAAGGGGATGTTGGGTATAAGCTTTCGCATCTTTCGAAGTCTGTCCCATGGATCCTCGTAAAGGAAACGCATCGCAACATCGAATGTAGCTCCACCCCAGCATTCGAGACTGTAAAGGTTGCTGTAGGCGTGACTTGTTTCCTTGGCAATGTTCAACAAGTCCACAGTTCGTACACGTGTAGCGAGAAGGGATTGATGAGCATCACGCCATGTAGTGTCCATAAGCAGACAGCCCTTGTTCTTGCGAACAGCTTTTGCAAAAGCCTCGGGGCCTTGTTCAACGATGATGTTGCGCCAACCCTTCTGGCATGGAACAGTGGTATCAATCTTACTTCCATCGTCGTTGAAGAGTTCGGGCATAATGATGTCACCCTTGAACTTGGGTTCGCCCACTTGGCCAGCAATTTGCGATCCGTTAACGGCAACATCTCCAAGGTAAGCAAGCTAATCGAGTGGTCAGCACAGATGAGCAATTGGCCAAAATGGGGACTTACGAGCTTCTGGGCACGATTCTGACTGCCAACAAGCTCGAACAACTCGGGAGTGTCGTCAATGAAGGTCGTCCAACACTTGCTCTCCACGAATGTGGGATGGGTGAGAAGAGACGCCAAGAACGGGATGTTGGTCTTGACTCCGCGGATACGGAATTCAACCAAAGCTCTGTATGTCGTCAGTCGCTGTTTGGTTCACAATGGTAAGCAGGAACTGACCTCAACATCTTACGCCTAGCGATCTCGTAGGTAGAACCGTGACAAGTGCACTTGACAAGCTATAAACAATCAGTACAGTCGATTTGGAGGGAAGACGGGGAGGGTTACCATTGAGTCATAGTACGCTTGTCATCCTATGTTAGCAAATGTAGACATGACATTGAAAAATTTGAAGCAAGTGAAAGGATTGAAACAATAGGGAACGCGTAGAATGTCAACAATCACAGCCAGGACATTGAAATGATAAGAAAAGCCAAGACATCCGTCCCTTGGATTTCAACGAATGAGGAAAATTAGACTTACGAGTGATGGTTGCTCCTGAATACCCGTTGCCTCCATCTAAGCGTACACCATTACCACCAGCTGATCTGTAGACTTCGATCTTTCCAGTATCTGGTGAGAATCCCTTTGCGGGATCTTCTGTTGTGATACGACATTGGATAGCGAAGCCACGAGTGGAAATTCGGTCTTGGGTAAGTCCTAGCTGAGCCAAAGTGGCACCTGCAGCAATTTGGATTTGAGCAGCAATGAGATCAATGCCAGTGATCTCTTCAGTGATTGTATGCTCGACCTGAATACGAGGGTTGATCTCGATGAAGTAGTATCGGTTCTGTTGATCAACCAAGAACTCCGCAGTTCCAGCATTGCGGTAGTTGACTGATCGTGCGAGCTTCACAGCATCCTTCAACAGATTGTCTCGGACTTCGGCGGGAAGATCTTTGGCTGGGGCCAGCTCAACCACCTTTTGATGTCTTCGTTGAACGGAACAATCACGCTCATATAAATGAACAATATTCCCGTGGTTGTCTCCTAATAGCTGGACCTCGATGTGCTTGGGCTTGTCAAGGAATCGCTCGACAAAGACCGTACCATTACCGAAGGCAGACTTAGCCTCAGAAGTGGCTCTCTGGAAGGAATCTTCCAAGTCCTTCTGCTCTCGCACAACTCTCATACCACGTCCACCACCTCCATATGCGGCCTTGATGATGATTGGGAATCCGAACTCATCGGTGAATTTCTTCACGTCCTCAAATTTGTCAACAGCTCCTTCTGTTCCAGGCACAACAGGCACGCCGGCCTTTATAGCGAGGGTTCTCGCAGAGACCTTGTCGCCAAGGGAGTTGATGACTTCGGGGGAGGGGCCGACGAACTGGAGGCACACATTAGCAAGAAGTCGAAAATCATCACTTGTTAGAGCAACATACGATAAGGCCAGCCTTCTCAACATTTCGAGCAAATTCGGCATTTTCGGAGAGGAATCCATAACCTGCGGCGGATATTAAAAAGCTTCTCATGAAAGATACTCGATCCTCCTACCTGGGTGGATCATCTGTACGCCATGTTGTAGGGCAATCTTGATGATCTCGTCGCCAGCCAAGTAAGCACCGACTGGAGTATATTGTCCGCGTTTACCGATAACGTAGGCCTCATCGGCTTCTGCAATTCGGAAGATATTCAGCAATTGATTTTGATAAAGAATGTAGGAGGAACTACTAACTCTGCCTGTGCATGCTAAGTCGGTCCTCATAACTGCCAACCCATTAGCCCCGCATCTCGATCGCTGAATTCCAATTTGTACCTGAAAACTGCGACAGTCTGGAGTGAAAGTTCGTGTGCCTGGGAAAACGAGTCAGTGCCTGCATGAATTCACAAAACCCATGAGAAAGGCGATCAGAAATGCGACTTACAGTACGGAAAATCTAGATTATCAAACATGGGTCAGTAAACAGGTTGAGTCACCCCACCAAGCGGGATACATACACGAATAGCTACACAGAATCAGCTTCTCATCCTCGCACAGCAGTCAGGGAAGATGTTACTTACGGATTTCTCCTCGATTGGCCACTGTAACATCCCAAATGTCCGAATCAGCACAATGAACCTCGGAGACGCCTGGCAATGTGCCACAAGCTTGCGCGAAAGCCGTACTCACCAAGAATCTTCTTCAAGTGCATAATACTGGAATTAGCGCGAATGCGGTGGATTGTTTGCGACTGCTGCGCGTCCTTGCCCTCCTCGAAGACCTCGCTGTAGGCGCCATTGGGATCGTGATTATCGGTCATATTTGCGGTGGTTTTTGAAGAGGAAGAGGAAGACGAGAGAGTATAAACAGGGCAGAAGCAGTGAGGGGAGCTCAATGTTGACAAGGGAGCTATGGCGGGCTCGCCAGGATACGGTTCTGATAGGCAGTAAAAAGCCGAGCTCAACCGGGTGAGGGGGGGAGAGGGGTCAACTTGATTGAGCTTCTCCAGGTACAGCTAAGGTGGTAGTAGTAGCAGCAAGGTACTTGGTGTCAATCCAAGATTGCTCTGCACAGCTGAGCGGTATTGAAGTGATGTACTCGTAGGTAGGGACGTAAGAATAGGTGATGGATTCGTCAGAAAAAGCCGGTCAAGGAGATGCGAGCAAGACTGGAGGCTAAAGACGGTCGAGCTGGAGGGGGAGCTGGGTGTTTTATCTTAATCGATCGTCCACGCTGCTGCAAAAAGCACTGGCACAGTACCTTTCGAACAGTATGTCTCAGCACTCCAAGCTTGTCGTCGGCTTGGTATGATTAGGGATTAGCACGGGATAAGTTGGGGAGAAGATGGTTTGTTTTGTGGTACAGGAAGTAAGGTAGTGTTTTGCTTTGGGATCCTCTGGGCTCGGGGCTTGCAGCGCTGCTCTGGCCTGGTCTGGTCTGGTCTGGTCCTGGTCCTGGTCGGGTCCTGGTCTTGAAGCTCTTGGTTAGTGGGGTTCCTGTATCGTACCTGCTCCTGCCCTGGTGCTCTAGGTGCTCTAGTACGTAGGTAGGTGAAGTACTAGGTACCTGGGTGGGTATCCACTTTGGTTAGCTGGCACCCACCCCCAAGCTGTAGAAGGTAGGTAGGTAAACAGCGACTCGAGATATGACAATGCTCCTCCTCACAGCCAATGGCAAACGGCCGATATGCCCGATTATCGACCTCTTTTTGTTTTCTACGGTACTGTATTGCCCCCAAAATGCAAGATCTGACAAGTGGCATGCAGATCCGTAGTTTTGGGTTCCTCTGCAGCGTTCATCCCCTTCGCCAGTTGACTTTGTTACCTACTGGGGACCGCTGTTCTGGCGATGTCTAGCTGGCTAGCTCTTGTCGCCCCCCCCGCGATAAGCTTCCAGAAGCTATGACATCTGTGTTGTAGCGTGGGCTCGGCGGGCTCACCGTCAAACAAAACAGAGATATAGATAGCTACAAGTGATACATGGCAGTGGAGACCTTGAACATTCTCTTCCACGTTGTGTATGGCCTTGGAGATCTTGGATCCATATGGTGTCGACTGCCCATGCCCTCGGCTGTATGCGCGCATACTGTGGATATTACCCATACTGTTGTTTATCTGCCATTCTTCACATGAACAAAAGTGCAACTAGCACTATGGAGCGAATGACACTGCAAAATTGCATGCCATTGCAAAACTAAACCTTAATTGTGCAAAGATGCTTTTCGAGAACGACATCGGCAAGGTTCGAGTAAGGATCTCAACGAAGGGAAAATTCCAGCCCGTCTGATAGTCCGCGAACTCGTCAGTCGGTGTAATACTTCGTAAACGCGGCTCGAGTCACACGCCAAGAGTAACAGCCAAGGGCTAAGCTGTTGGACGCCAGCCACAAGCCTCGAGATACCTATTTTTTCCTGTTACTCATGTGAACCATAACAACTTTGCAGCTTCGCAGCTGTGCTGCAGAAATACCCCACCAAGACCCTGCCGGTGCCGAGCTCGGCTGCATTTTACTCGCCAGGATGAAGCTGACGAGGCTGAGATATTGCTTGCGATCCTGCATAAGGTTGGCATCGAAAGCCACGGAAAGCCACTAGAGCGAGAGCGAGAGCGAGCACATGGAGGACATAAAAATTCTGCTGATGACTACAGGCCCACGAAGGAAAATGCCTCATCTTCCGTCAGGTGCCGGAGGATAGTTGTTGAACCAGGTAGGGAAACTAGGATGGTTCATTCTTGCAGAGATGCGTCTCGGTGGTGAATTTGCACGAGAGCTACCCAGGATGCAAGGCAGGATTCTTTAAGGTACCTTCGTCAACGAAAACAGACTATCCGAAAGCATTGTGATCTTATCAGGTCACAAAATTATCAGGGGGGGTTTGCTACACCATAAGGTAAGACCACGGTTGTAAAGTAGTCAAATGACTTTTGCTTCTTGAGATACCATAGTCATGAATTTTCTCTAGGACAGTTCAAAATCAAACCAGGACGATTCAAGTCACCAATTAGCAGATTAGCAAATTCATCTTCAACCTTTCTCTTAGATCACTAGACAACGAACTTCGAAGCTGTAATCCCAAAGGGCACTTTCCCAAAGATTAAAATCGATACTGGTCATAGTGTTTTAAAAGCCCTTTTCAGAATACATCAGAGAATCTCAAAATTGCGAAGCATCGACGCTACTATCAGTTACAGGTGTGTCCCCATCAGTGGACCTTATTTGGGAAACCACCAATGCACGCAGGGCGTACAACTACAGTCATGGTGGGAAATATGAGACATGATGAACCCCCAAAGAATTACCCCCGCTGTAAAAACCAGAAAAGGTACACCCCCCAGATGCTCCGTCATTATGTAAATCGGTACCCGTCATTCTCAACTTCAGAAACCACCATAGCCAGTTGGTTGAGGTGCGAATCCGTTGGTCTGACCATAGGGTGCAGGCGGCTGATGTCCACCTGCTGAGCCAGCAGTGATCATTAGTCGATTGCCTCCAAGGATCGGAGCATTGCTCTCATCCTTCTCTTGGGATTTCTCGCGCAATTTCCGCTCCTCGTTATCCTTCTTCAATACCTCGATGGTCGAGCTCTGCTGAGCAAGGTAATTAATCATGAATGGCATGGTGTAGTCCGTGAGACCGTGACGCCACGAGAGTTCCATGACGACGTGGATAGGAATGAGGTCGTAGCATGCGTAAAGCATACCAACGTAGCACTCGCGGCTGCCAATATCGACAAACTGCATTGTGGATTAGCAAAACGTCAACTTGCGAATCTCTGGCACACTTACGTATTTCAACAACTCTTCGACGACGTCGGACTTGCCAGACATAGCGGCGGTCTCGATGGCATCCTTGAAAAGCTTGTCTTGCTTGGAGAGGGCAATCGATTTCTCCCAACGCTTGTTTTTCCGGTAGATGTTGGCAGCAATCTGGCGGAAGAAGACCAAGTCATGACGTTCGAGACGCTGAGCCAACTCAACAGGGTCGTAGTTGTCATAGCTCTCAACAGAATCACGAAGTGTCTTGTAGTCTTCCTCCTCGATCAACAGATCGTTGATGGCAATGTTGACAATTCTCTTGTTCTGAGTTTGGACGTTGAGAAGGAATGGCTTGATGAGAGGAATGTTGTCCGACTTCTCGAACATCTTGACAACGCGATTGACATCAATGCGAGGAGTCAGGGCTTGCAGAAGGTCGGTCAAGAGAGATGGCTGTTCTTGAAGGTAGAAGTTCAAGGCACGGTAGTAGATCTCCAGATTGGCAACCTTAACAACGATGTCCTTGAAGGAATGGTGCTCCCAAGCATCAGCAGCACGCTCCATCATAGCAAGAGCAGCGTTATCCCACTCATCGTAATGGCAGTAAAGGAAGACCAACTCTGGCCACAGATGAGCGTCCTCGGCGGCACGAACTAGAAGGAAAGTTAGAGTAGACCAAGGGTGAATGGAGATTATCTTACTGAGCTTAGGAATATTGACTCTTCCCCAAAAGAGCTTCAGGTGTTCCATAACACGATCAGGATGATACTTGGACAAAGCTTCTCCCAAGGCTGTGAACATTCCCATATGCGAGGCTTCTAAAGATAGAGTTAGTCAACCAGACATTGTCGGAAAGCATGAAGTATGTGATGATGATGAAAGAATAAAATGTCATGAAAGGGAAGAACTTACCAAGACCTAGACCTTGCTCAAGCAGAGAAATAAGCTCGTCGAAGTAACCGTTTCGCTCATATTGCTTGACCAAATCCTGCAATTCTTCGGCATCAACAATCAAGTTCAATCCGCAGATTTGAGCAAGTCGAAATTCCTTCTTCTCAACACAAGCGGCATTGACCTGCTTCCAAACCTTGATGTTGTTTGCCTTGCGAGCACACTCAACAGCAGATTGATACTCTTCGAGGTGGACAAGAGTGGTTGCAAGCTTAGCCCAGTTAGAGATGCTCGTGAAGAAAATCTTGGCAGCTTGGTGGTGGCCTTCGGCATAAGCCTTATCACCAGACTCCTCGATATCAGCAACATTGGTGCCCTTGAGAAAGTCTTCCAACTCGCTCAATTGATCGGTGCGAGCATAGGCGAAAGCCAGGCCAGTATCAATTGGCGGCTCTCTGAGAGTCTTGCGGGCCATTCTTAGATACTTGATCAAGTCTTCGTCCTTGCCAGCGTGCGTCGCAATTTCGATGACTTCATTGTAGTTGCTTGGATCATTAGCACGAATGTAGGAAGCAATACCATCAGTAACACGGAGACCGTCTAGTTGGGCTTTGGCAACTCGGCTCCAGACCTCTGGAAGCTCAACACGTTCAGCATACTCTTGAGCCCGATCGATACTAACAACGTGCTCAACAAGAACATTGGCAGCACTCGTGTGATCGTTGATCTTCTTGTAGACCTCGAATGCTTCCTCAAATAGACCGACCTCGACGCAGATAACAGCTATATCACTAGCGTTGTAAGCATCCAATCGGTGAATGTAGTCCATGACACGACCCTTGTCAGCCTTGGTTGCGGTCAGAATCAACAGATTTTGAAGGTTTTCATTGTCACTGAACGGAGATGGCTCAAGGACAATCTTCTCAAGCAACTCGATCAATTCAACGGGAAGATCGGCGGCCAAGAAAGAAGCAACGGCGACTGAGACCTTGTCGGGCTCTGTGGACTCGGGAACGGCAGTGGAGATGACCTGATCGACAACTGAGCGGCGATGAATGTTGTTTCCACTAAGGACGAAGCTCCACAACTCATTATCGGCTCGGTCCAACAGATATCTAGCCTGAGCCTTGAACATTGAGTTCTCGTTTGTGATTGCAACAAGCTCAAGATCATTGTTACCCTTCGTGTAACAGATGACTGCGAGATTGGGATCTCTCTTGCCACAGTAATTACCGACAATTAAAGTATCATACTGGTCGTTCTCCTTCAAGAAGCGCTCCGGGTTGTTGTTACTGTCGATGTATATCTTGGCTAGAGCGTTGTACACGGCCTGTTGCTGATTGCCTGCAGCAAGTGTAGCTTCGAGGAAGGGCAGGAGGATCTTCAGACGATTGCGAGTCTCAACCTCTTTAACAAGTTCATCAATAGGTACCGAAGCTGGGTTCACAGTGGCAAGAAGACCCTTGATGATTGTCTCGTCACAATCAACGTCGAGCAGACCTCCAACAACAGCAGGAGTTCGTGCTGGATTGACGCGTTGAACGTAGACTTCGATAGACTTGAACTGTTGATTCTGGTAGAGATAGAGAACCAAGTCATGAACAAAGTTGAATCGGTCGCAGATGATGATCAACGGCAGTTGCTCGGTCAACTTGGCCTCCTTCAGGAAGTTCTTAACTTTCATCGCGTCTAAGTAGTCTGATAAAGGAGTGAATTAGTCTTTAGTCATGTTAGTCGTGAATGAGTTGAACTTACTGCTGTCACGGCAAATGCGCTCAACCTCAGCGAACTGTCCCATCTTCGTAGCAGCCTCGATATACTTGAAGTTAACATCTTGGTCTTCGCTAAGGTTAACGATACTGCCAAGGTAGTAGAAGAGTCCCTCCGATGTCTTGTACTTCTCGAACAGATCGATCAAACGAGTAGGACCAAGAAGATCGGAGTATTTCGTAGCAATCTGTACAACAGCTCCAAGGTTTTGGCGAATGTTGCTCTTCAGCATGGCATCCAAAGCGCTCAGCGATTGCTCTAGAGACAAGCGACCAAAGAATCCATTAAGCCACTCTTGGTTGAAGTTTGGCGTAGCAACGATATTGACGATCACACGCTTGACGGCCTCTGGGTCATCGTAATGCTCCAAAGCACGCTGGGAGAGGCCAGCCTGCTCACAGAGAGCTGCGATACGAGCTCTATCGTAGTGCGAGAACATGTCATTACCCAAAATCGCATCAGCAACTTGGGGGGCGTTCACAAGGTTCATCTCTAGCAGACGGGTCTGTAAGGAACCCTGTTCGGGCTTGTTGTCTTTGAGCGCATCAAGAAGGAAGGCGGTCGCTGGCTGTACCAATCCCTGAGATTGGAAGACATCGACCACACGCTCGATGTCGACGAGCGAGCCTCCTTCGTTGTTGGCGAGTTGTGTTGCAAATTCGGTAGCTTTGTCGGGGTTCAGGCGAACCTAAATAATCAATATGAGGTCCTCAAGGTCAGAAAATCTCGACTTACAATGTTCTGCAGCAGGACAATGTAGTCGGGCTGGTATCCAACTTGTGTGGCATATGGTAGAATCTTGTCGAATTGGCCAGTCTCGGCGAATGCAGCGACCACCTTGGGAGGAACGTTTGCACGCAGGTAAATACTCAAAGCAAGGTTCAAGTCATGTGGTCTGACTACATCTCCTAACTCCTCCGAACAGTCCAGCTTATTCTCCTTCATCCACTTCTCAAGAAGGTGCTTTCGGTTCTGGGCAAGAACGGGTCTGACAAGCTCGAGAGTCTCATGCTTGTTAAGGGTTCCCTTGTCGAGAAGCATACCAAAGTACTGCAAAATAACTGACAGTTGTCCTTGGACAGCAGGCAAGTTCTTGAAGCGCTCGATAGTCTGTGGGGTACGAAGAAATCCTCGAGGAGAATTGGCGGCAATCTTAGCTGCTTCAGTGTAGTTTCCAGCACTGACCAGTTGGTCAAATTGCTGAGCATAAAGATCGTCCGCACCAGGGAGACCAGCTCTCGAAGCCAGCTTGACTGCAAGCCCCGAGTTGCCAGGATTCTGGAGAAGGTATGGAATAATAGTGGTCTCGTCGACAGCAACCGAAAGAACTTGACCACGTCTGTTGATTCCAACTTGAGACACAGTTAGCAGTCATTCATCACAGATCAATATAGGCTTGAGTGGCAGAAATTGAGAGATTCTAGCCGCAGGACCACAGGTTTCAATGTAGCTGAATGACTTCTCTCAAGATAGACGTTACTGTTTCTGGAGCCCGTGTAAAAGTCCTGGAAGTGCAACAGAAACGTTTACGCCAAAGGAAGTAACATACCTATACCAGCGGACTCAGAATCTGAGGCTGTGATGAAAATCGTCTCGCTCGAAATTCGGTTCATGAAAATGCAAGTCCCAGTCTCCAAATCGTACAGGTGAATGAAGCCATACTTCGTCACCAAGTAAATGATGCTGTACTTCTGCGAAACTTGCATCGCAACCGGGAAATCATTGACAGCCTCTGTTGGGAAGTACACATCAACGGCCTTCTTCGGAAATACTGGATTCGAAGCTTGGTGATCAACCTCGACAATGTGCAGCTTGGCACCTGTGGCTGTCCGAACGGAGAATGTGAAGACTTTTGTATCTGCTGGGGCGCCCTCGAGTCTCAGTGTGCCGAATGCCGCCGCGTGTCCCTCGATAGCTTGGCTGATAGCCCGGTCTCGAGAGTATAGTTGCATTGCGCCTACGACTCGTCCTTGCTGTTGTGTGATTCCAACTACGACCATCCACTTTCCATCATCGCTGACTCGGTAATTGATGATTTGACAGCCCTAGGACATGTTAAAAATGGTCTGATATATCTGCAAAGCTCGCGCTTACTGTCAGGTTCTGGTTTCTCTTGAATACTTCCACGGGAGAAGCTTGGTTTGGATCAAAGACATCCCAGTGGTAGACTGCTGAATCGGTCACCAAACCCAGGCTTGTCTCACTGAACCACTTCCAGAAGACGACATCCTCGTTCATTGTTGCTGACTTCAGCTTCTGCTTCTGACCAAGGTCAAAAATCTGGAGTGTCCGGGATTGTGCCTTCAACGCAATAATGTTCTTAGTCCAGTGCATAATGGCACTATCGGCCTTGATAGGTCTGCGAATAACATTGCTGCCATTCTTGAGTTCGATGATCACGACTTCGGGTGAGGGAGCTCCAGCCTTCTGTTCTCGGACACAAATGAATGAATCGGATTCGAGTGTCTACAACGAAGGATCAGCTTAGGAATACGAGTATGGCAAAGGACATTGAAAGCTTACACAAGAATTGAATCCTATTGATGCTTGCTATAATTGCGGTTGTCAGTTCAAGATCGTTGCGGGAAGCTCCGTGCTCAACAGCACAGAAACTCCCAGGCAGGCCAACTTACATCTACGCCAGCTGTAGAGCTGGTTAACTGTACGAGTGAGTTAGCAACAGTCAAACGTAAGTTCTTGACGGGTGGATGCTGTTCCTTACCTGGAGCAGCTCCGTAAACTTGATGGGCAAAGCAGGCGCCATCTTTATTATTTGCGCTGCGCGACGGGCGCCGAGGACGCGGAACTGTGCTCGAAGCTCAGCAATTGGGGGGTGATATGAAGGTGCGTAAATGTGCGTCAATCTCGAAGCTCCCCTAAGTGTCTGGGATGCTGAGTGTGGTGGTGAGAAGGTGAGGTTGAGAGAGATGATTGTGTTTAGACGGATCGAGTTCTAGGTCCAGGTGTCTTCGCGAGCAACACGAATCTGGAAGGGAAGGGAAGGGAGAGGTCCCGCTAAGGTTTGACCAATCACTGCTTAGCGTCACATGAAGTCAGCGCCCCGTCCCAGCGTTTCTCAGGGGTAGCGACTTCGGCAAGGTACAACATCAACAACAACAAATACCTTGTCTTGAGTTATGGAGAACTCAAAGTCATCGCTGCCAGACCCATTCTCGACAAACGAAAAGCCTGCGGTGAAGCTTCAACCATCGAAATCCTCAACCAGAACATTAGAAATCCTTGTGATACTAAAGTTCTTAGACCTAGCTCTACACTTGCAACAGTGCTATGTTTGATCATGACTATCTAGACATATGAGTATCAGATTGACCTCTACTGCAGATGGAAACCGGCAGGAAAATTTGAAACAATCGTCTTTAGGCAGTATTTATTCTCTTTATTGTACCCTTGATCATGCTTCTGTTTCAGCTTAGATAGCCATGACTACTAAAATTGCGTGAAGCATTAGACGGACATTCAGCGATTAAATCATAGACACTCTGTTTTTGCCGATTTTGCAGATGTTTGTTTCTATCACTATCTCGTCTGGAATCTCTGCTCTAATATGCTTAGGTTTGTCTAACAGCACCCCTGTATGTCATTGTTTGTGTTTCTCTTTGCTATCATTGCAGCTCAATCTAGTGAAAGGCTACAAAACCCATAAGATGACCAGCTTAGATTCAGCTGTTCTTTAAATATTGGGGAATCGACTCTAATTTATCCTCCTTAGTACCTGACTTATGCTCCTGCGACCTTTGTAAGTCAATGCCTCGTGTGCTACATACGTAAAGCAATTTATTGCTCCTTCCTGCTCTGTGAGAAATGGAATGTTGCAACAGCATGACGTAATGAGTTAGTATCCTTTAGATTCGAAGGAAAAAACGCAGCTGAAGTCCAAGAAATTAAGGAAGCACGCATTGTCAGTCTCACGTTATGCACCTTGGTATAGAAATACCTAACCTTGCTCTTTTTCCATTTATCTTGCTTCTCATTCTATTACGAACAGATGCTGAAAGCAGCTAGTATAGCGCAAGTCAACTTGAAATTATTAGAGCTATCTCAAATTCTATTGGGAATTGCTATAAATGTGGAAGACGTGTTTCTGTGAAGTGTTTCCTAAAGTAGACTTTTGTCCAGCAGCTCCCATGCGCCCCAGCTTCACTTAAACATTATTCATCGTTAGCTAGATCGTGAGGCGCTCTGATTTTTGGATTGATATCTGATGCTGTACCTAGGTTGGCTTCTGGATATGAATAGGAAGCCTACTGTCAATACTGAAATAAGCTACTTGATCTAACACTGACGAAATGAAAGGGGTTCTGACGCCACTCTCCTAATACTTGTCACGAGGTGGTGAAAGTGCGTACCAAAACTTTTAGTATTCGGTGATTCCCTAATCCGTACATTCACGCTGTTCAGACTATTAGCGGTGAACAGTAGCTCGAAATTAGGTTGCAATCGCTTGTCTTGTTTACAAAACAAACTCGAGTGCGTCTTTCACTTTTTGCATCTTCGAAGCTGAACTCAATACTGCAACAAAATTTCACTCGCAGAAGCAAGTAACAACCCACTGAGAAGCGAACCTATATATCCCCTTTTTTCTATGCCTTATGTTTGAGAGCTCTCGATTCAATCAAAGATTACGAAGCAGGTATTTCAAAGCAGTTTACGCACCAAGCAACAAAAATGGACCCCAAAGATAGAAACCGTGGATGCGGAGCTCAGCAGCCAGAGGGGACCCAGAGCATGGATAGCGATGTGATGCTAGATACACGCACCAGCTTCGCAAAGGAAATAGCAATATTGCAGTCAGGATCATCCGTCGATGCTAACAACAACTTTGCATCAAAGACATCTAATATGGCTCAAGTAAGGTTGAAAACTGGAAGAGGAAAAGGCGACCTTGAGATGACTCCAGAGTCATATCCATCCATCCAAAGTCCGACCGATATGGTGGCGTCTCGTGAACGTCTCAACACTCCTATGATGTCAATACAGGCGCAGCCAAGTTCTGAAAGCATTATATCCGCTATTAAAGGTATGAGATCTCAAAACAAGGCTCACAGAATCAGCACTGCTGAATCGAAGCCAGATACTAACAGTTCTTCGGATTCTTCTCTTATCCAAAAAGCTCCACAAGAGACAAGTGATGAGGTCCAGGAGGTCGCGCAACAGACCTGTAAGACCTCGTCGAAGGGTGCTCCGGGAGCTTCTTTAAGAGCTAGCTCGATGATTGAGGTTGGGACTACAAATCAAGATGGGAAGAAGACCTACAGAAGCAACGGACCAAGTACCACCACCTTCCCCAAGGATGACTTCTCTTACTCTGTACCCGTCGTCAGCCCTAAGCAACAAGCAATGCGAGAGTTGGACTTCATAGGCACTGCAGAGTACTACGACGTACGATATGATGATGTAGGTTGGGCAGCTTCTTTCTGCTATGATCCAGAACTGACAGATACATAGGTCCAACTATCGATGGATGGAACTTACTTGATTGTCTACAGCCGTGCCCTAGACCAAAATCAAGAACCTTGCGGCGATTACGAAGTCTACCCCGTCTCTTTCGACAACAGAGTAGCAGTCTCATCCACCGGAGCTGCCACGCCAGTCACACGCCGAAAGGGAAAACCTGTGTTTCACAAAGCCGTGGATTGGGCAGAAGGAGAACTTGAGTTTAACAATCGCTTCTACACTTTCCGGCTCGAGCCAAGGTATTCTTCTGATGGGATTCAGGCTGCATGTAGATTGAAGCAAGAATTTCCTGGGGAGAATGGCACAAATTGCTCGTTAGATCAGACTCTTGATATGGGAATCAACGAAGGATTGATCCCAACTGTGCGATTTGGCTCCAAGCATATGAGGACTGAGAAGACTTGGGATCATGATCATCCGGACCGACTCGGCTTCAAGTTCATAGCTTTGGATTTGGGAACCTGGGATTTCACAAGCGGTGTTGAGAAATATCGACGTGTCATTGGTGTCAAGATTCCAGACAAGGGGGATGTAGCGTCTGGTTTCCTGCTCAATCAAAAAATTACATGGCCTGAACATGGTCACGATACGATACACATACTTGGATATCCACCAACCCCTGCCCAAGCACCCAGAGAATTGCAATCGAAGCAAGAAAAAGCTGTATCCTCGAGAGCTAAGCATAGATCATGGGCGGAGCAGGTTGAGGCTAATGAGAAAGCCGTCGTCAAGGAGAGAAAGAAAATGGTTCACGGTAGTGGTGTACGAATGATCCGAGACGATGAGCTATTTGCAGGGCTCAGACGTAAGTGATCGGAGTAGTCAACATGGGCTTACTGGGTTGGTTTCTGGCATAACCGTTTACACATCTGCTCGATGGATATAATCGCGCACGGCAATTGGAGTCTGCAAGACCTGGAATGTGGTATTTGGATCTGTTTTCAGGGTGAGAAAGTGTACCACATGAAATATTAGCAGTTACTTTCTTTTCCACCATTGTGCCTTCGCAGGGCAAGTAAGGTTATGTTCGTACTGGTTGTCTAGGCTTGCTGATACATCAAGTCAAGCAAACTTGATGCATTCCGAAAACACTAATGTGCCTCTCCACACTACAACTGGAGACTTGCAGCAGTCGCAAGAAGTAAGGGCACTATCTAGCATGACGCATTCGACTGCGTTAAGATCATCACATCACGCTTAATTCCAAAAGTCCGAATTCGCCTAGGCGTGGAAGGCAATGAGCATCTGTAGTCAAGAAACCTCTTTCTATCTTAATGGACCACGATGTGGACAACCAAGATACCTACCAATAACCTTGCAGCACGAATAACGCCTCAGCCAGAGCTCCTGACCCCAGAATATGCAGCCCAATACGCCATGCCCAGGCTCACTAACTCCCTGGCTTCCTGCCTCTTATATGCAAATGCTCTTAAGCCAGAATGAAATGCTATCTTCTACGATCGTGATATTTCCATTCCAGCATCAAGATACTCTTCAAGTTGGCATCATCCCGATGCCCATCCCTGCCCCACCACCAGCCCTTCCACTCTGTGGATTGAACCTTGAGCCGCTCGGTTTCCTGGCACGAGATTTCTTTGCGGGTGGCCAGCTTGCCTTCCTTACTCCTGAGCTACTTTGACCAGACGCAGAGCCATTGCTTGTCCTTGGCTTGTATCTCTTCCCTCCTCTGCCCTTTCCTCTACCTCGGAAAGAACTACCAGACCGGCTCTGACCAGTAGATTTAGATTTGTTGGTTGCCGAAAAGAATGGTGATCTTTCAGTTTCGGCAGACCTTACAGCAGCTTCGGTGTGTGCGTCCATCTCGAAATACTCACTTTCCTCTTGCTCTTCAGCATCCTCGTCATCGCCCTCATCATCTGTCACAAGATCTATCACGTTTTGATGGTTCGTGTCCAGATCCCCATCTTGATCTAAGTCCTGGTGTCCCGACATCATTTCCAAGTACGCCTCATGTGCGCATTTTATCAGAGGAAGGAATGATTTGCCATAAGCATCCACTCTGTCGACCTTGATACCAGGGATCCGACGCATTGCCTCTAAATCTGTTGTCCAGTCGATTGCCATGTCGCGAAAGTTGGCCTCACTGAAGAACGCCTTCCGCGCACCTGCCTTGTTACGCAGCTTCTCTTCTAGAGCTTTTGCCTTGTCAACAAACTCAAAAACCACGTTAAGATGAACGTCACGCAAGCCTGCCATCCGTCTATCTGTTGTTATCGGGCCACTGAAGCTGTTGGTTTGTCTAGCTTGTCCATGGTTATCGAGGTTCTGCATGGATTCGAATGCGTCGTCTTCGTGATTGTTGTCATCATCAGAGACGACGAGATTGTTTTGCTCATGTGTCATCTCTTTACTAGGTCGTTTGGTAGAAGTGTGTCTTCGCGAGGCAGCGGAAATTGGTGATGTTAACATGGTTGATGTAGGGTACTTGCTGGAACCTAGCGACTTGTTCGTTGCTAGAGTTGCTCCTGTAACCTGGACGGTGAGGACGATCTTTCTTTTTCCGTTGATATAGTCACGACACTTGGGCCCAAGCTACTTCATGTCAGCAAGTTCGACAGCGTCATTGGGCGTCGTCAGTAATTACCTTCACATAATCAGTTGCAAATCCGCTCTTGTTTCTGACGCCGACCTCAGTGATGGCCTTTTCCAGCAAAAGCCGATAGAATAAGCGCTCAATCTCGCCTCGAGCTACCTGACTTGCGTATCCAATTTCCGCTATGTTTCCATCGCCTTCCATTTTGCCCAATTTTGCTCTGGCTCCAGCGGTACCACGAAGAACCTCCACGCAATTAAGCATCGTGAAATGGTGGTGCTGAACATGTGTTACTACCCTCATGGCGGCTTTTGCGTAGTCTGTGAAGTCTATCTCCTCAAATGCTGCGCCAGAGCAGCAATTATCACAAGTACGATGGCAATCCTGCTTGGCAAATGTTTCTCCAAAGTAAGTCAGCACTTGTGACCTGCGACAATCCGATTGATTCTCGCAATACAGAATCATTTGCTGAAGCATCGTCCTCTGGCGTTGCTTTTGCTCTTCGCTGCCTTCACTCTTGTCGATAAATCCCTTCAGCATAGATATGTCTTGATAGCCAAAGTATAGGTAACACCCAGATTTCTTGCCGTCTCTGCCAGCTCGACCTGTTTCTTGATAGTATCCTTCCAGACTCTTTGGAACAGAGGAGTGAATGACAAAACGAACATCCGGCTTGTCGATGCCCATCCCAAAGGCAATTGTAGCAACAACTACTTGGATCTTTCCCTTTTGCCAGTCATTTAACACGGTTGCTTTTTCTTCTCGCGTCATGCCTGCGTGGAAGTGATGTGCCTTTATATTGTGGTTTGACACCAGCTTTTCAGCAAGTTCTTCACAGCCCCGTTGTGATAGGGCATATATAATCCCAGTCTGGTTTTTATACGTATCTTTCACAAGATCCGCGATTTCTATCACCATCTTACTCAAGATTCCCTTGCCCTTTTTGAGTCGCACTTCATAGTGCAGATTCGGCCTATTGAAGCTCTGAACGAAGACGGGACATTTGCGCATCTTGAGATTCAGCATGATGTCCTCCTTGACATTCTTGGTGGCGGTGGCTGTTAGCGCCATCAATGGCACATTCGGGAACTGTTCTCGTACTATTCCGAGAGCTACGTAATCAGGTCTAAAGTCATGCCCCCATTGACTGACACAATGGGCCTCGTCGATCACTATCCGGGCAAGCTTCTTCTTCTGGTACAGTCGGGTTAATGTATTCATCATAACTGTACTTTTATTGACCATCTCCGGTGTGATGTAGAGAAGTTGGATGAAATGTTCTGGAATCTCCTCCTTCAAACAACCGTAGATCTGCCGCTTCTCGTCATCCGGAGTGTCGCTATTAAGGCTAAATGCCTGAACATTGACAGCGCGGAGATGCTGCACTTGATCGTTCATGAGGCTCAGTAGAGGGGAAATGACAATTGTGACTCCACGTGTTATCCCGCTGTTAACCACAGCAGGTAGCTGATAACACAATGATTTCCCTCCTCCTGTAGGCATAAGCACAAAGGCATCCTGTCCACCCAGCGTAGCATTAATAGCATCAAGCTGGTGCCGACGAAAGCCCTTGAGCTTGAACCGTTCTCTCAACGCTTTTTTGACATCTTGAGACCATCGGTGGTTGAACATGCTGGATTGGTCGAGGTCGATATGCGAGTACATTGTTGCTTCTTTGGCGGAAGGTTTAATTCTCGAAGATGATGGCAGAGTTGCGGCAGGGTCGGGTACCGCAGCGTACTGTAACCGGTCTGGGCGTGCTACAGGGAGAGTCTGACGTTTCTCAAGTGCTTGAGCCATTTTCACGAAATCATTGTCGTCTTCGCTGTCCCCGTAATCGTCCTCAATGTCGTCGGGTACCTGCTCTTGTACTCTTGAGTGCTCATGGTGGCTCTCTTCAGCTTCGATTAAATCATTGAAGTCCTCATCATCAAGATCGTCGTAGTCAAGTGGAGGCGGTTCCTGATAAAAATTTGGCTGCTTGAAATTTTCCGGCGACGGCCAAATTTTCTGACTAATACGAGGCTGCGATCCAGGGAAGGATTGAGCTGGCACAGCTCTTCGGAGTGGAGACGGAGATGGCGGCGGGAAGAAAGTGTTGGACGAGACAGTAAGTTGATCCTTAGCAGTTAATTGCGAATGTACATCTCTCGAAAAGCGGGAATCGGATGCGGCTGTTGAACTCTGTTGTAACGACGGAAATTGGGTCTGCATAATGACTTGGGCACTTCCAATGGTGCTAGGTATAGACTGAAAAGGAGCAGTATTGTCGTTCCCTTTGGCTTGGTCCAGCCGGTCCTGTGCATTTTGCAGTGGTCCAGTCCCAAACCCATCGCTCACAGCACCCGACAAGTGCAAGTATCCTGCAACTTGTTGCTCGATGGTCTTGATGTCGTGGTTGACCGATGCCTGTCTCTCTTCTTGTTGACTCGTGTCGGCGTTACGATCAAGAAGCTCGTACACCTGTCTCGCTAGCTTCTTCTTCTCGTCCATTAGGAGCTTCCATTTCCCGTCAAGCCCCGATAGAGAAGAGTAAGCTTTGCCCATGTCCAATAAAGTCTTCCGTTCGGCCTTCAGTTGCGCAGGGGCAGTCTCGCCCTTATCAAAAAATGACATTGATTGAAGGGCATTTTGAGCTAAGAGATGCTGAATCCGTCCATGGTATGAGTCTATCTCCGAAGAGTTGTTCAGGTAATGCATGACTACTTTCCGGTCATCCATACCTAGAGACGAACCTGGGGTGCTTTGGCCAGACAGTGGTTGTTCGAGCTTCGCAAGTGAGGGCTTAGGTGGTGACTTTTGCCGAAAATGCGACTTCATTGTCTCTGATTTTACCGATATGTTCTGGGAAATTGGCCTTAGGGGACTGCTGTTTCTTGGATTCGAACCTCGGTAATCTTTTACCATGCGATCGGTGTGCTCAAGGTTTGGCACACTTTTGATCTTGGGACTTGGTTGTGGTTCAGTTACCCATTGACCGATCATGGAAGTAGCCATTGGAGACACGCTAGCTTTTTGCTCGCCATCTGAGTAATTGTTGTCATCCTCGGAGTCTTGAATCACGGTGCGATTTCGACGTTTGGGAGGCTTATGCGGGGTCTGAGGCGAAGAGGCAGCGGGTGACTTGGCTCTTCTGAAGGGCGATGCCGCAACTTGAACACTTGATTGCGGACTCATGGTTGGCGAAGCACGTCCAGACGGGGGAAGTGTCTTGGAGTTCCATCTCTGTGGTGCTTTCAAGAAGTCATCGGTAGCAGAGGAGACTCGACTGATGCTATTCCTCGTCCTAGTCTCAACTCTGCTGATGGTCTCAGTCACTTGAACTTCCTCGACGTCGCTTATGTCCATTGGTAATTCGATACTGGGCTTCACAGCCCTGTTTCGATTCTGTAGTGGCATCCGTGACTGGGAAGGAATTACATCATCAATGTCCACAAATCCATCATCAACTATGTGCTGATCTCTGCTCTTCCTCACACGCTGCTTTTCATAGCTATCGTTCCTTCTGGATCTTTCAGGGGACATGTCGGAGCTCTTGCGTTTCTTAGATGACTGAGGCAAAGGTTCAGCTCTCGATGCCGAATCTACTCGCCACACCCGTTCAGGAACCCCCCACATCTCGACAGAACTGCTGGACCCGGGCGCACATATTTCCCCCTTATCATCAGTCGACAAGTCCACGGATTCAATTGTGTAAGGATCCGGTCCTGGTGCCGGGCGGGGGGTCTGTCTTGGAGTCCGAGGAGTTTGGATTTGTAAAGACCTCTGAATCTGTGGCGGTAAATTACGATTTGCAGACGTTCTTGACGAGGGCGAATCTGCTCGAGTAAGTTTTTGAACCAATGTGAAGTCATTTGACCAACCTTGTCCTTCTTTCTGCAAAAATGTACTATAGTTCGAGGTCAATGATAAAGTTGAAGCTGCCGTGGACGATGTCGTAGAGGCTGGAGTGGCTAATTGATGTTGGCTTATGAGTCTTGGTCGCGAAGACCTTGTTGCCGACGATAGCTTTCCCATTGACTCGTCCTGTATGATATGTCTAGAATCCTGGAGTCGTGGTTTCGCGGTCACCAATGCGGGGAGTGCTGGTCGGGCAAAGGCTTCAGCAACATTGATTTCCCGTGCAGCTCGTCGATACTGAGACGGACTCGGTGGTACCCTCGGTATTTCCTGATCGAATACCTCTTCCTCCTGTACCACCACAGGATCTGCGTTCACAGGATCTTCTCGGACGATTGGACGTGTTAGGGCTTTGGCGTGCACGCCTGACGATGGATTGATTTTGCGCGACAACAACCAGGAAATGTGACTGTCGAGGTTGTGCCGAGTCATGAGGACTGTTGGCAGCATTCATATCCAGGCGATTCCATCTGAATAAATCCAGGGCGTTTGCATTTATACCAGTGTGGCTATCGTGGGGTTGTTATTGACTTTTCATTCGCGTCACATCTGGTGAACCGCGAATACCTGCCACGTGACTTCGCGATCAGTAGTCTCTAAACTTGATCGACATCGACCGCGGAAGAGAAGAAGGTTAAAATCCAGCCTTCCTCAATATCTGGTAGCAAGTCAAGGAAGACTTCATTTGCTCGGTCGAGTTACAGATAATCTACAATTGTTTCCATTTGTGCGAGATCGTAGTCCAGTATATTATTACAAGCTCTGAACCCTAATGCAAGCTGCCGTTGACAGGTGATACCTAGGTAGGTACGGAGCACATCATCGCCTGTCCTAGGGTTGGTCCTCCGTCCATATATATATACAAAACCTTCGCGATCTAGAGTATCGAAAAGGAACAGTTGACAATAAAAAATGAAATCGATAAAGATAATTCTGTCAAGACTACGTGGTCAGAAAAATCCTCCATTTGTATTTTCAAGACCAAGGCTATCAACTCATTCCAGCGAAGCGATCGGACATGGAACCGAAGTGCAATCACATACAGATCTTCACCTGAGTATTGCCAGCAAACATGTGCGGCAATTTGAACCATTAATTCTACCGGTGCCTGTATTGATCTTATGGCTTTGAACATGAATTGCCACATTGATTCACACCCACCAGACCTCTCTCTTCCGTACCAAGCCCGCGAATTGCTAAGTCTGGTCTCGGATCAAAGAACTCCTCAATCGGCCACCATGAGGGATCAGTATTAAGGAAGAAGTTCTTTTTTCTTGGACACCCTTTGCTGCTCAGACCAATGGAATTCACGAAGCTATCAAGTTCCACATCAGTTGCCATCCGCCCTAGATGTATTTATTAGCAGGACAAGACATTTGGAGGACAAAGAGCAACATTCATGTTCTCCGGAGTGTCCCCTAGGTTAGGCTCGAGCCAACGCAATAGAAAATGGAAACCAATAGTCAAACCTCAATGATTCAAAATGACTTCTCATAGTCTATTCTTTCGCTATCAAGAAAGGACAAACGAGAACGAGAATGATTCCACCCAGCTTATTGCGTGCTCCGGCAATTCCGGAGTTATAGCTAATCGCAGGTGGATGAAAGTGGGGAAGTAGTGCTTTCCGAGAAGATTGCCTTTCCTGTAATCAGACCATCAGAGTTGGTTTGATTTTGTTTCTATCATGCCATAGCATGCAAGCACGCCATAGCATTTAACCAAGTGGCGGCGATGACCACAAGGTGCTGAAGCCTTATCTCCTTGCTCCAAAGACTGCGGTTTGTTTTCGAAAAAGTGCATTAGCCGCCACACCATGAGGTGGTCGGAAAATGACGTTCAGAGGACCGATCATAGCCGCAAATCGACCAGTCCCCATTTGCTCATGGAGGAAACTTTGGAGGTAAGTAAACAGCATCGAGCCAGTATGTGTACATTCTTAAGGAGTTAGAGTCGGTTTTACATAGTAACTTCCGAGAATCGATTTTGTTGTGAACTTGGCGCCAAATGAACAGAAGGAACAAACTGCTGTGACTGAGGTCTAAAGGTTGAAGCAACAGACACAGCTGCTCTGAAGGACTGCTTGACAGCAGATCCCCCACGTACCTTTCAATCATTTCCTTACGTGGCTTCTGGAATGCTTAAAGATCCGCGCTTGGCTTTGACAATGTCTGCTTATTCGGCGAGTTACTGCTGGTCCGGAGCTGTGGATGCCAGGCTAGTTTTGTTATCTCCCAAGTCAGTGATGTTACAGAGATGGGAACTAGATGTCCACTGCTATGAGTTTCTTGTGCTTGGAGATTGTGTCGAACAGCCATGGGTTGTTCTGACCACTCTCGAGTTGGTGTAACCTTGCAGAGACCGGAAAGACCTATGGCAATTGAGATCGTCAAGACAAACGGAATAACAAAAGAAGCCTCTAAGCCGTGTTCGGGGCGAATTCCTAGCCGTTGACGAGGAAGTCGTAAAGTGTAGGCATCACAATGTATGTTATGCTTACATTGCCACGGTCAGAATTCTAAGTCCAGCGCTATTGAAGCTCCAATAAATTCACAGGTTTTTGATACTGTTACGCAACAATTTTCACAAACCTTGGACTTAATCCAGCGATTCACATTACCCTGTACAGCCCAAGACAATACAACGTACAAGGTTCTTTCTTAGTTCTTCGCCGGCTGCTTTTTCCCATTGCAAGGAAGAATGTGTCGTCTGTATGCCTGTGTCACGAGCACTTATTGCTCGTCATAAATCCTTGGATGTGGTTTTAGATTTGCTTGTAGACGGCAGTTCTTTAACAAGATAGTGTAAAACGGGTCATAGAATGTGAGGTGCTGTCCGTCAACAACTTGTTCTCGTTTACCGAGCGCACTACCTGGATAATCCCTGTCGATCACTTGCAGAAAGACATGGTTCAACACGCTCAGAACGTACATGTGAAGAGTTTGACGCGAGATTGCTGGTCGTCAGATTCCATCCACTTCTTGGCGACCTTTATCCAAGTTAAACCCCTCTCTCAACGATCAAGATCACTCTATTGGGGTATTGCCAAGTCTTCTCGCTTGTTGACGACGATCCCGGACGACAGGGATACAGTAAGCGAGGATTGTTGACTTGACTTGACTACAACAGAGATTCTGTCTAAATATTTTCTTCAAGTACGTAGGTCTCCGTCATGATGCTGCAAGAACATGCGAACTATCGTAGTTCCGGAATCATCGACCGATCTTGCAATCGGAATTAATATCCGACCAAGGTATACGCTCCGGGCTCAGGAAATGTAGATGGTGCGAGTGGGTGATTTTCAAGTATGTTTGGAGAATCGTCTGTCTGTACCACACATCTCTCGGAATCGTCGATTCATTCATATATTTGCGTGAATGTGTTGGACTTCTGGTGAAATCTGCTCCCCACTGTGATTGGTCCACTATGTCTGCGAAGTCTTTCGTGGCAGGTCTCAACGTTTTCCTCAAGAAATCATTTACACTCCTAGATATTCAGGTGGTAATTATCGCTACGATTTACAAATGACTATCTCACATTGATGAACCTGGAACTAGAATATTCCCCCACATTTACAGTCATGGCTTTCGTAGCGCCGATATTGTATATCATAATCACGTCACCTCAAGGCTCGATCATCGATCTGTAGCTTTCTGAACTTCTCACAGCAATGTAGCTAGCGCTTATTTATACGTGGGGCAACAATGCGGTACTCAATGACGTGATGGCGACAGCATATGGCGAACATAAACAAACGATATAGCTTTAGAGTCCGGATTCGCGGTTGTCGCCGGTTGACTCTGGTTTGAGCCATACATATTCGGCACACCGGAAATCCAGTCAGAAATGTTTGTTAGCCTCCTCAATGTCCGCTATAAGCATAACACGAGGTTGAGGAAATTTGTCACCGGCGAAGCAAATTTGAACCTAAAATTAACACTTACTAGAATCATGAAATACGTATATGACTTTAAATCAATGACTTAGTAATATCACCTAATATCCTCGACACCTGAACATCTGTAAGTAATATCTATATATAATATTACTTTCGCGAAGGAGTATAGTAA